>JAVXUO010000697.1:0-77463 GCA_033065855.1 Escallonia rubra | reverse complement strand
TATTCTTCGATAAGGCTAATAAGTTAAAACCTTATAGTTATTTTTTAAGTTGGATCATGTCTATTCGGATAAGTCTTACCATGTCTACGTGTTGGTCTACAAGATCAGTTTGTTCTTCCTGAATGTTTTCAGCTAAGCGCAAGGTTGCCAACAAAAATCCTTTGGATGAGGCGAATGCGAGTGCTGAGGCACTTGCTCCGCAAGTACAGGGAATCAAAGAAAATTGACAAACACATGTACCATGACAAGTACATGAAGGTGAAAGGTAACGTCTTTAAGCGAGTGCTGATGGAGAGTATCCACAAGTCGAAGGCTGAAAAGGCAAGAGAGAAAACGTTGTCTGACCAATTTGAGGCAAAGCGTGCTAAAAATAAGGCAAGCAGAGAAAGGAAAATAGCTCGAAGGGAGGAGGAGCGTTTGGCTCAGGATGGTCATTCATGCATTTTGTTGATTGGCGTACTTCATCCTCTCCGTTTTAACAATCTACAAAGATGGGGGAAAGCAAGTTAGATTTCAAGTCATGTTGAAGCAGAGGCCTTGCTTGGTTTTGCCACGATTGACACTGGCGGGCAAACACGTGTTACCCTCATGTTGTTTACGTCTCCATGTTCCTCAACGTTCTTCCTTCAAGTAGAGAGCTGTATATATGTGTGTATACTCCATCCATTCCATAACTTTTTCCCCTTCTAACTTTTTACAAATTCCTAGAATGAATTTATAAGGTACAAACATCGGCTTTACTCGTTGTTCTTGACCCAGTTTGACTTGCCAATCAATTCTTATTTGAGTTCAAATCAATCTCTAGATGTTCAGATTACATTTTGGAAATTTGAAAAGGAGGGAGTCTGATGCACTACATACACAAATTTTTGCAGTCCTTACACGTGTATCACCAGTAAGGCATTTTGACTCATGAATCGTGTCAACTTTTGCAGGGACCTGTAGAGAGAATACAGACACCTGTACAAGCACCACAACTTGCAGGTAAGAACAAGAGTCGTTATGTAACCATTCCATGCGTAAAATACACACACTGATGAAGCTTTTGCTTTGTCTCTACTATTGTAGGGGAGCCAAGAAAGCCAAGAATTGAAGACAAGTATTATAGGTCAATGCCTTCAATCTACTTGACTAGTAGTTTGTTATCTAAGCTACCATAAGTAGCCAGATTTCTACTCTACGGTGCTTGACACATGAAAAGACTACAAGCTGTACTTCTGTTTGCTATTTCAGGAGTAACTCAGTTTTTTGTAAATGTCGTAAGTCGTTTAGTCAGTCACGTGTTGTTAGGAAATTCGAAACTATGAGCAGCCTCGTGACAACCGGATGAGAATATAATCTGTGTATCCGAGTCGTTGCAAGTTGGAGCGACGGTTCTTCCGCGGTGAATGCACCATCAGAGCGTGGCTTGCCAGAACATTGTAATCTTGGCTGGAGGGATGCTAGTCTTGTTAATGTGCAGTACAAGCAAGTTTAGACTACTTTATTGCTTTATGACTATAATTTCGTCATTAGCCATGTGGTACCAGCATGATATAGCTGTTCCTCTAAGGCGTTACAGCCTGCAGGCCTTTGGTTTCATCTTCTTTAGGCCATTGTCAATGTCATTGAGGAAAAGTTTCTCGGTGGTGACAAAAGGCATGTCTTTTCTCCATTATTTGTAAAAATCCAGAAATTCGAGAATTTGTTTGGTTAGTGAGGCAAATGTTTATACTACATGTCCTGGTCGGTTGGATAACTTGGAGAAATAATTATCACGGTTACTTGTTTTAAAAGAAAAAACACGAATGGACATAATGAAAACCTAACCGAAGCGTGGTAAGTTAAATAAATTCAACGATATATCTACTAAATAATTGCTATGTGATGCTTTGTCAAAGCAATTCAATGATATATGACTTTTATCTACTAAATAGTTGCTATGTGATGCTATGTTCAACAAATGTGTACGAGTGATTAGGTATAAAATTAAAACTTATCAATAGTCTAATCAATCAAATTTTTGGGTGGCTCATTAGCACTTTTAAACGGGTTAATGTCACTCCGTTCGCATTATCCAAACAATGTGTTATATAAGCCCTAGATCGATATAACTATCTAATGTTTTACTTTATTGTGAACTTGTCACTGCTACAAAAACAAAATATGTCACCTAGATTACATTATATCATAGAAGTTTTGCCTAATCGTTATTATTATTAATTTAAAATTGTCAATACTGCGATTTATAAAATAAACATTTACGAGACACGCGACTGCAAGATCAATCATGTATGGCGGAGATAGTGATTACCTGACCTAAGCACTTAAAATTTGTGCGATTAGTGACAAATTAACTTTGGGTGCCTGAATTATGTTGCCCCACGGTAACGATAAACCAAAGGCAAGCATGCTCTGATCCGTGGTGTTCGGTTCGGACTGTCCAAACTATTCTGCAGAAACTTTCAAAATCGAGAAGTTTCCAAAACTTGACGCACTTCTCCTTCGGTTGAGCAAATCAAAACCATTAACGTGCCCCTCTTTCCCTCTCTCTCTGTCTGGATCCAGGAGGATCTTCTACTGTTCTACACATGTAAAAACACGCACACGCGGAGAGATACACGTTCGATTTTGTGAGGAAGGGTTCGTTTGATCGGAATCAATGGCGTTGGATCAGCTAATGACCGGCGGCGGGCCGCGGTACGTGCAAATGCAGTCGGAACCGCAGCCGTCGACGATGTCGTCGTTCTTCTCGTTCCACCAGAGCCCCGAGGCGACTAGGATTTTCGACGAGTTGCCCAAGGCCACCATAGTCGAGGTGTCTCGGCCCGACCCCGCTGACATCAGCCCCATGCTCCTGTCTTACATCATCGAGTTCCAATACAAGCAGGTACCACCTCCATATTGTCCAATTGTTCAACTTTGGTGGTCGTGCTCTTACTTTTTGCGGATTATTAGGACATGTTTCGTACTCTCTGACTTGCCAGACGGTACTTATCTAGTTGCTATGTAGAAAAACAATTCGATGTATGTGCTAAGGATTTCGCCAGAGGTCAAAAGGAAAAATCAAACTAAAACGGAGGGAGTACCTAGTAAAGATACGCATTGAGTAGAAAATGATGTGATCATTTGTAGTATGTTGAACTTACGAGTTATTACTTGCAGCTTCTTTGTATCACTCTTAGGATCAGATACCTTATTAGATGAAGCTTAGTGATTAAACTGACTGATTTTATGTCTTTAAATAAGGTTGAACTGATAAATATTACACCCTCCATTTCATTATCCTTGTCTCTTTGCAAATTCCTAGTAAAGAATTTGATCTATATTTACTGTTGTTGTCCAATTTAATGTTTAGATGCTGAATTTCTAACCTAGAATTTTGCAAACAGTCACAGGGGGATAAAAATAGTGAAATGGGTTTGTCTTATGCAAAATCATTACTCATCAAACATTTATCCTGGTACTTGTGTTAAGAAGCTTGACCAATAAGCGAAATGCGCCAGATGGAACTCTTTAGATCAAAGTTCTTTAACTTGTCTCCCATAACGCGTTTGGGCCCAACATAAAGGTGGGCCCAACTTAAGTTCTATAGCCCAAGAAGAGCCCACCAGAATTATAACACCTTTGGTCGTGGTAAAATCTCGTCAAGTACTTAGTTTCTGGTGATACTATCCCATAGCTGATGGAGCTTATTTTTTGAAGTAGGCATATAGTTCTATACAAAGTAATTTCGTATTCCTGGTGTTGAAAACAAGTGAGACTTAGTTCTTGACATTACTTTGCATTCAACAGTTCAAGTGGAAACTGGTGAAGAAAGCTTCACAAGTATTTTACTTACATTTTGCGTTGAAGAAACGTGCGTTTAAAAGGAAATTCATGAGAAGCAAGAGCAGGTACGTTTATGTGTTACTCTTTTACGTTTCCTACCTATCCTATTTTGATTCTATTGACAAAGGTTTTGATGTTTATGGTATTTGTGTATTTTTTTTCTTCCAAGGTGAAAGAATGGCTTCAAAACTTAGGAATATGAGATCGGGATGCACTTGTGCAAGATGATGATGAACCTGATGATGAGGCGGTTCCTTTACATCATGAGGAAAGTTTTAAAAAGAGGTGGGAGCTAAATATGCATCATATGTCGAGATTGGTGGGAAGCTTTAGCTATATATCATCCTTTCTTGCTGTATTGTTATGTTCTTACAGGTCCTTTTTTGTTCAGAGATGTTCCATCTAGTGCTGCTCTGCCAATTATTCGGCCAGCGCTAGGAAGGCAGCACTCGATATCAGACAGAGCAAAGGCAGCGATGCAAGGGTATTTGAACCACTTCCTTGGCAATATGGATATTGTTAACTCCCGGGAGGTATGCTAGTGATCTTTCTTACTGATATACTTCTATATTTTAATTACTCTTAAAGTTGCGGAGTAGACTAATTATTTGATGTGCTTGTTCATTGTTGTGGGGCTGTGTGCTAAATATCACATCATTACATGTTTGCAAGCCCATGTGTTCTTGTGAATCCTCTTCGGTCCGTATTAGGTAGCTGAGTTGCTGGTCCTTTACGAATTGTGAAGAATATTCTTTTTACTTGTTAGTTATATTCTTAGTTTACAAATTAAAATTGGTGACCAGTCAGTAGAAAAGATAGTGCAGATAATTGATAGCTTAATAGGCTAAAGTAGGCAACCTTTGAAACTGATGAAGTACTGCCGTGGGTAGTGGTACTTCGAGCAATTAGTAATTGTTGTAATGAAGCGGATTACGGTCTTAGATACCAGATGTGGTCGAGATGTCATAATTGTATGACAACTGCAACAAACTTTAGAATTTCTGATGTATATAATCATATTGTGTAGTTAAATAAGAAAAGCAATGGATAACTGAATTTTTGACTATTGAAATACTAATGACCGCAGCTAGAGCTAGGGTACATATAATGATCCACGCAATTAACAGACGTTATGATTATAACAATAATCCAGGCTATTAACAGTGTTGTGCAGATTAGTAAGCCATTGCTGAGAAAAATTTCCCCTGAACTTATAGCAAATAAGCTTATTCACTCAACAGCTTTCCTGCCCATCTCATCAGGCGCCTAATAAGTAACAGTATATTTTATTTGTATTGCTTATGCTGCTTGCTATGAGGTTGAAAATCTCATTGCATTCTTTCTGTAGGATGCTTGATATGTACTCTATTTAATTGATCTTTCTGTCAACCAGTTATGGAATGGTATCATTACCAACAGCCTACACTCTCCAGTTCCAGACACTACAAAATTTTAAGTTAGTGAGAGCAGATGTTATCAATTGCTTTGTGGTTGCTTAATGACGCCAAGAAAGTGGGTTAGGATGGGCTAGCAACCATTAAATAGTTTACCTTCTTCTCATATGTGACTATGACTTGCACATTGATCCTTACCGCCTTGGAGCTGCTTAGATGCTAGTTGTTTTCCACCAACCATTTGACTATGGAGTACTTGGAATTTATTGCTCATACCTTGTGATTACTTAATTACCTTTTCGTTAGCTATTTGGATGTCGTTTATCAGTGTGGCCTTTTTAGATGCTGTTTGACTTCTTCTGCTTTTGTATGCTTTACTATACCATTACTCAATGCCTATTTCACAGGGGAATGATTTTATATTGTAGGTTTGCAAGTTCTTGGAGGTTTCTAAATTATCTTTTACACCGGAGTATGGCCCTAAGCAAAAAGAGGACTACGTAATGGTGAAGCATTTACCAAAAATTCCAAATGAAGATGAGCATCGTAGATGTTTTCCTTGTCATTGGCTCAGTTGTTGCAATGATAACTGGCAAAAGGTATCATTATCTCTGATTACTGGCACAGCTTGATGCTTTCCACGTGGAAGTCCTTTTTTCTCGTGGGCTATGTAGTTTTGCCTGGTTATAATATGTAACATACTCATTGCTATTTTAAACCATTGGAAGAAATAGCTACCATCTGTTTCTTTACAATAGTTACATCTCACTGTCCCTGCAATAAGTACTCTCCAGTGGAGCTTTTTAATTTTTCCTCTCCCTGCTCCATTTCCTTCAATTGCTTTAAAATAAAGTTGATGGTGCAGATTTATGTACCTTGGTTTTGCCTTATCTGTGTTACTTTTATTTAGGTGACGAGAATGGCACTTTTGAGTAGTCATGAAGCATGAGACTGGTGTATCAGACTCATCATTATAACTGCCTTGCATGCAACACTGGCCATAATGTGCCACTTGGCGATCTCCTGATTAAGAAGCAATCTCTTGGATATTCTTTAAGGGCCTTGTGAGGGAGTTTGCATCTCTGTTGGGGCTCAGAACGAAAATGAATCAATCCTTCATGAAGAACTGGGGCTCAGCTCCTCACTCCCTCTAGATTACCAATTAGAAACATGCAGAGCTTGAGCCTTAATGAGTTAAACTTGGACAAACCTTACCTGAATTATGTGGGCTAGTGAGCCCATGGGAAATGATCAGTTGGTATTATGTTTTGGTTTTCAGTGAGATTTAACACCATGAGTCTCTTTAAATTGTAACCTCCAATAAGAAATTATTAACATGTAAGGTTGTACTTCTAAACTTTTTAAATTCCTATAGCATTGGGTCTACATATTTCGAATTTTACCTGACATGTGATGGGCTGTCATGATTTCAGTCATGCCAGCTGGATAGTGGCACCAATATTAAGTGTTTGTGAACCAAGCCCAGTGAGAACAAGGTGCTTAAGCGAGTTTAGTTTAAGGAAAGACAACTAGGTTCATATATCATAATCTGGTGCTACTTGTAATATTTTACCAAGTATGTTTAACTAGTCGACAGAGCCCTGCCTTATCATTTTACCCTTCACTTGAACTCCATGCAGGTATGGGCTGTATTAAAACCTGGATTCTTGGCACTGCTGAAAGATCCTTTCCATTCCGAGCCTTTAGATATAATTGTTTTCGATGTACTACCAGCCTCAGATGGTAATGGAGAAGGCCGAGTATCATTAGCAAAAGAGATAAAAGAACGTAACCCTCTGCGCCATTCGTTTAAGGTAGGTATCATATGGACCTCTTATTGCATCGCATACTCATTCTGCAGGGTCTTTACTTGTCTTCTTAATGTTGCCTTCAGATTTTCCTCTTGTTGTAGAGGGAAAAGCTGCTGATCTAAACTCTAAAAATTTATAATAAAGTTTGACTAGTTCAAGATGATGGTATTCTTCCCTTTTGATCAAGTTCCTGTTTTCAGAAACTAGAATCTGAAACCTATCTTCTCCACTATAAATATTTGGAACAAGTGAGGAAGTATGCTGGAACTGCAATTTCTAGACTATTATAGTCCATTCGAGTTTTCCAAATGTGCCTGTGCAATTAGAATTTTGTGATATGAAAAGAAAATTACAAGAGGGCCAGTGGCTAATCGTTTGTAAAATGTTATTTCTTGATTACCTTCCTCCTCATGTATGTTTTGTTGGTGGAAGTCATAACTATTCGTGCTACAACTTTACATGATGGTGAGGACCAGGTTTGATCTCTAATCTGGGCTAACTTGCACAGTTTCATACATTTCCCCAATTTTGTAAAAGAGCATAATTACTGAATGACTTACTATTTTCCTATGATAAAAGATAAGATTGACATCCTCAAGGTTGCTAGTTCAAAGTTGGGGGCAATTACTTGATGCATATAATGCCAGAAGTTAACTCTCTAAACAGTCTATCCTCGCAGCACCCTCATTTAAGGGGCCAAACTAGGCATTGAATCCCCCCCTCCTCCTCCTCCTTCCTTCATCCTTGGGTTTCAGATTTGCATCTTTTTCACCTTTCTCCATATGCCACACTTGCTGGCTCCCACTTTTGCTTTTATCTACCCAAGAAAGTTCTTTTCCTGACTCTGAGGAAGTTATGATAGGTCTCTTGTGGGAACCGGAGCATAAGTTTACGGACTAAGAGTAGTTCCAAAGTTAAAGATTGGGTTGCTGAAATTAATGATGCTGGCCTTCGGCCTCCTGAGGGTTGGTGTCATCCTCATCGTTTTGGCTCTTTTGCGCCTCTGCGGGGGTTGTCTGAAGATGGTAGTCAGGCTCAGTGGTTTGTAGATGGTCGGGCAGCATTTGATGCTATTGCTTTGGCAATTGAGGAAGCAAAATCAGAGGTTCCTGTCTTGCAACTTTAGCACCATCAGATTTTAATTTAAGCACAAGTTGATTAGATAATTTTCATATTAAAGCAATTTTTAGATGATTGAGAGTATCATGCAGATATTTATTTGTGGCTGGTGGCTTTGCCCAGAGCTGTATCTGCGACGTCCTTTCAGTGCTCATGCATCTTCTAGGCTTGATGCTTTGCTGGAAGCAAAAGCCAAGCAAGGTGTTCAGGTACGCAGGTCATAAACATACTGTGAAGCATCTGCTATGAAATTGTTAGCTAAGCTTTTTGCAATAGATAATTTTCAGATGATTGGTTGTGATATGTGCTTTGACTTACAAAGATCTTTATGATATGATTTGGGCTTTTTACTGCCATCAATATACTACAGTGGTGATATTTTTCTTGTGCATCGTATATAAAGCTGTCTAAAGTACTTGGCTATAAGCTACGACTAATATCATTGCTGCCTAGTATTTGTACTTGAAAGGCAGCAACAAGGTACCGCTTTATAAATTTCTAAATCACCTGTTACTCTGTCAGATGCTTGAGTTAATTTGGTTCTAGCACAGCGATTGCACGTTGATTTCCTATCGTGCTAACTGATTCCTAATAATGGGTTCCTTAGAAGGCAATTTGTTGACTCATTAGTCGTGGAGGTGTAAAGAACGTCTCTAAACTTGAATGATTGCTATGGCAAATTTTATTGTGATGCGCACTACTTTTATGCCAGTTAGTTTGTGAATATTTTGCTCACCCTGTTAACCGACTTACTTAAGTTGCTATATGGTTTAGAATGGTAAACAGGATTCAATCTTTAGCATTTTTGGCATTATGAAAAGTAAGTAAGCTCTTGAACTGGCTAGCATGTTGTAAACACTTTTGAAGGAGACTATTGCACCAAGCAATTCCTTTTTTGTGCATATCAGAAGTTGACTTGTTTCTTTTTATTGCACCAAGCAAAGCCTTTTCTTGGCATATTGGGCGCTGATCTGTTTATGATTTTCGTGGAAACAATTTTTTCACGTTTCAACTAATTTATATGTTTTTATTCGGAAAAAGTACGAACTACATCCGCTTCCAATTTTCATCAGGAACTAACAGGAGCTTCGTGACATTGTGGTGATGGACTCATACTAAGCAGCTTAGTGCATCAAAAAACGTATATGTTGCATGTCTCAGAGATGACTGTTCTCATATCTAGAAGCAGCAGTTCATAGCTCTTTCTTAGGGGTCCACCACTTGACATGGACGTGGTTCTCTCGTCATGAAAGAAGTAATAAAGTGAATGTCCCTCGGCAAACCTTGTTTGTTGCCTGTATAGCTTTCTAGAGCAGATATATAGCAACGTATCATTGGCATGGGTCATAGTTAGGTTGTACTGATTTGATAGAGTTCCATAATGTAATTGTAACGGGCAAGAAGTTGGTGTTGCGTGTTCCTTTGCATTTAATGGATGTCTGGGGTTATTCTTCACATAAGACACTTTTGACCATTTAAGGGCGTAAACAGTACCCGTGCAGGCACAGATGCACATACTCACACCAAGAACTTACCCAAGCCATTCTTCTTATACACGCACACGTTTATACATATGCACCTCATCCTCTCCCTTTTATGTAGATATGCAGATCCGTCAAGTCGAATATGACTGTTTATAAACCTTATGACTGCAGATTTACATTCTTCTATACAAAGAGGTTGCACTTGCTCTGAAAATCAACAGCGTCTATAGTAAGAGAAAACTTCTTGACATTCACGAGAATGTCAGAGTGCTGCGCTATCCAGATCATTTCTCTAGTGGCGTCTACCTCTGGTAAGCAGTGTAAAAGAGCAGCCTGCTTAGTTCTGAAGTATTATTGAATTTGGTTGATCCTTCCAAGTGAAAAAGACTTGCAGCTACTGATCTCTCTTTCGGGTTATATATAGGTCCCACCATGAAAAACTTGTAATTGTTGATTACCAGATTTGCTTTATTGGAGGGTTAGACTTATGCTTTGGCCGTTATGACTCATCTGAGCACAAAGTGGGTGATTGCCCCTCCTTGATATGGCCAGGGAAGGACTACTATAACCCAAGGTACACTCCTTGTCTCTGTGGTGGGCACATCCTGACTGAATTAGGTAATATATTGGTTAAGAGTAACCAACCTGATAAGCAAAGTATAAATTTGTTACTCATGAACTAATTGCTAACTATTTGGTACATACGCACACATGCACATACACATACACATAGTTTTATGTCAACCGAATTGCTGTATATTCTCTTACTTGATTTGACTGTAGTCTTGTGTTCGGAATTGTACTAACAAGTTTACTGATGATCAGGGTGAAGCACTTTTCTAAACTGTTTTAAATACAAAGTCACTCCCACTTTTACAACTTAAAAGCCCCCCGTCTGCTTTGTTCGTCAGTTACAAAGACCTCATCCAGCGTGTTGATTTTGTCAAGATTCTTCGTATGATTGCCATTTTCCGCATCTACTAATGATCTTTTTGCAGGTGGCTTGACCCTGGTCATGGACGCTCCCTGAAGCTGAACTAGATTCATAACTTGTTTAGCTTCTCTAAAAGGGCACCCTTGAAACACCAAGAAATCTCCTGCAACTAACTTCACCCTGCTACTACCACATATCAATCACAGTGATAGAATTTCAGCTACTACCCTTCATCATGGGGGATAGAATTTCCAGTTCGAGCTTGTGAGCAAGAGATGTATTCGCTGTATCAAGAGACCTTAATTTCTGAACTATTATACCAGGAGAAGCCACTGTACATGCATCAGTACTGCTGTCTAGGCTCTTCAGCTATTGAGCTTAGTCCACCAGCAGATTCTGATATAGTTTGGCATTATATATATGTGAAATATATAATCTAAATTAAAAGGAGAAAAGGGAGAACAAGGAATAAAATAAATAGGATTAGGCTTTATTGCTCTAGTACCTATAGGAGAAAGAGTGCCAGAAACCCTAGAATTAGCCCAACAAGGAATGGCTCTTTCCTATGTATTACATGTTAAGATACCCAAATTAAACACAGAACTGCGTTACTAAATGGAATGTATGTGAGCAGATGACTTGAGGGTCAACTGGTTGGCTTGTAGATTGTTTATGGCGAGAACCTGACAGTAGCTAGTCGCCCCCCCTCCTTCCTTCCCTCTTTTGACCAGATAGCAAGTTGCCTGATATATTCTAGTTTCCATTTTCTAGGGAATCGGAACCAAATTCTTGGGAAGACACTATGAAGGATGAGCTAGATCGTGCAAAATATCCTCGTATGCCATGGCATGATGTCCATTGTGCACTTTGGGGACCACCTTGTCGTGACGTTGCTCGGCATTTTGTGCAACGCTGGAATTACGCAAAGGTACAATTTTTCGTCACAAATATTCAGTTCAAAATTGAAGAATCAATACCTTGGGATCCTAACAGTAATGCGTTCTTGCAGAGAAATAAAGCTCCAAATGAGCAAGCAATCCCTCTCCTCATGCCTCAGCAGCATATGGTCATACCACATTACATGGGAAGCAGCAGAGAGGTAGAGGTGGAAAGTAAGAATGAGGAAGACAACTATACGGACATAAAAAGACAGGATTCGTTTTCCTCGCGATCATCTTTGCAAGATATCCCTTTGCTAATGCCTCAAGAGGCTGATGGGGTAGATGGTTCTAATGATGAACCAAACTTGAATGGGTTGAGTATGGGGCATGATTTCCCCGATCAGCAAAGCAGGGCCAGCAGAACACCTTTTTCTTTCCGGAAGTTCAAAATTGAACCTTTAGTTTCAGATTTGCCAATGAAAGGATTTGTGGATGAGCTTGCTTACTTGGATGGCCAGCGGAAATTGGGTTCGGATAAAGTGGTGCACCCCAGCATAAAAACTTCAGATAAAGAATGGTGGGAAACTCAAGAGCGAGGTGATCAGGTTGTTTCTACGGATGAAATGGGGCAAGTTGGTCCCCGTGTATCATGTCGCTGTCAGGTAAGTTTTAATTTGGAGTGGGCCTATATATATTTGGTTTCTGGTTGTCTTTAATTTTTGAGGTTCAATTGTTGTATTTGACCTCAGTTTGTTATAATTTTATTTTTTTGTACGTTTCACTTTAAACATATTCCGTTTTGTTCATTGGGATTCCTGTTCTCTATCGTCATCGATGATCTCATTCAGGTTATCAGGAGTGTCAGTCAGTGGTCTGCTGGAACAAGCCAAGTTGAAGAGAGCATTCACAATGCTTACTGTTCTCTTATTGAAAGAGCAGAGCACTTTGTCTATATCGAGGTACTTAGTAAGATATCCTTCTTTAAATTCTTGAACTCTTCGAAATTAGGAGTGAGAGGAGTTCAAATATCTACAAAAAGAGGGGCTACTTTGCATTTTCCCCCCTTCAAAGAAGGATAAGCGCATTGTAGATATGGACATCTGCTTTAAAACAAAAAAGTAAAAAGAAATACTCCCTCCGTCCCACATAAATCGATCGCTTTTTTTTTTTGTACATAGATTAAGGATTAGGTCATATATTTTGTGTTTCCTATTCTACCCTTTAGAGAGAGGAGGGGAAGAAAGTGGGCCAGGAGAGAGAAAATAAGTTACTGGAGTGTTAAATGTAGAGAGAGAAGTATAATAAAAAAAGTGTAAGAAAGTGGCTCAGGAGAGAGAGAATGAGTTGGTAAAGAGTTAAATGTGGAGAGAAATGGAATAAAAAATTGTAAAAGGGGTAAATATGTAAAAAACTTACAGAATCTTTCTTAATTTAAAAAGTGAGCAATTTTTGTGGGATGGCCCAAAAAGGAAATATTATTAAATTTATGTAGGACGGAGGGAGTAGTAGATATTAGAAAGCATTCCTAATGGAGGTAAAACAAGCACTATTGGAGGTCATTTAGCTACGTGTGACCACAAAACTGAGCACCAATGTGTAATATGATCTAAAAAGATACGGAATTGGTTGGCCTTACATTGACATAGGTTGATGACTTCGTAATAGATTGAGGTCATGTTTCTGACCATTAAAGTTGTTGAACTTTGGAGGACCAATGGTCACGATTACGACAACTATTGTCATGTCAGTGAACTTTGCATGTCTTATTCAATTGCCATATTGGTCAATTGATTTTTGGATTTGATGTCTGGAGTATTCTCTTTGGGGGTATAGAAATCAGTTTAATTTTTCTGACCGGTCCAGTTAATCATGTTCAACCTGTTTGCAGAATCAATTCTTCATCTCAGGGCTTTCAGAAGATGAGATTATAAAGAACCGTGTTTTAGAAGCGTTGTTCGTGCGTATCAAGAGAGCATACAATGAAAACAAGTGTTTCAGGGTTATTATTGTCATACCACTCTTACCTGGCTTCCAGGTACTAATGCTTACTACTTAATGGCTTATGTTTTGACTTGTAGGTTTGCAGTTCCTTATTTACAATGAATTGCCAAGTTTTACAGGGTGGTCTGGATGATGGCGGTGCGGCGTCTGTGAGAGCGATTATGCATTGGCAACATCGAACAATATGCAGGGGACAAAATTCAATATTGCATAACCTCTACAATTTTCTTGGTCCTAGAATGCATGATTACATATCCTTCTATGGTCTCAGGGCTTATGGTAGACTTTTTGATGGTGGTCCAGTTGTCTCCAGTCAGGTATTATAAGCATCTCGCTTTCCAGAAATGCATAGAGATCCCTTTTAAACTTTCAACAGTCCCTCAACTCGACGAAGCCACTTCACCCTGTCCTCTCCTCCTCTTCCCTCCCTCCACCTCCTCAGCAAAGAAAGTGGGTGATGGTGGATGGTCCAGAATTAGTCCCTTGCAAATATGTTTGAGTTTGGGCCATAATATGCAATTTTTAAGTGTCATCGCCGAATTGTTAACTACTTTCTCGTATTCTGGTTACGAAGAAGAGTGGCAAATGCATGACATACTTCATCCATACCCAAAGAAAGTATCTAAATGGAGAACATAAGAAGTTTCTTGAAAGCCATTAGATGGTCAGATCGAGGATTTTATATGAGCATTAATTTGATCTTTTTCCCCCTCAACACCAGATGTGGATCGATTCTCTATATTTGCGTACAATAGGCAGATATTTAAATGTAAGAGAAAGGAGTCTGATTATCTACCTTCTAGAAGTTCAATAGGCTGATATTGATGGTATAAACGTTTTTAGTGCTTTACAAGCTTATACTGCCATTGAGGATGTACCATAACTAGTCGTAATACTCCCTTCGTCCCTAATTAATTGATCATGTTTGACTTGCACGCTTATTTAGGATATGAGTCCTATTTTACAAGTTTTCCATTTTACCCCAAGAGAGAGAGAAAGAGAGGGACGGAAGAAAGTGGGTCAGGAGAGAGAAAAATGGGTTGCTGGAGGATTAAATGTGGAGAGAAAAAAAATAAAAAAAATATATGAGGGTAAACATGGAAAAATACCTGTGGGATCCTTCTTAATTTGGAAAGTGATCAATTTTTTGGGACAACCCAAAAAGGAAATACGATAAATTAATTAGGGACGGAGGGAGTATTTAATTTCTTATTGATACGTGGTCAGACTGGCACAATAAGTTGCTTGTATCACAACTATCGAAGGGGTGTTGAAATTGGAAAGTAGCTCCCGCTGTTGTTTATTGACTTCTATATGCTACTACAAAGGGATGGTAATGCATTATCACTTACATGGTGTATTAACATTTTAGCTTGCACAACATGCAAATGTCACATCCATTTAAGTGTGCCTTGTTTGTGTAGGTGTATGTGCATAGCAAGGTCATGATTGTTGATGACTGCACGACCTTGATTGGATCGGCTAATATCAACGACAGAAGTTTGCTCGGATCAAGGGATTCCGAGGTGACCTCTTCAGCTTATGGATCCTAGTAGTTGATTATTCGACATGCATTTCATCACTTTTTAGAGTATCTTTCATGTTGATGCCACAAATATGTTAACTTGTTCAGATTGGTGTGCTTATCGAAGACAAAGAACTAACTGATTCATGTATGGGAGGCAAGCCGTGGAAGGCTGGAAAATTTGCCTCGAGTCTCCGCCTCTCACTATGGTCTGAGCATCTTGGGCTTCATGCCGGAGAGGTTTATTTTTTGTTTCCCTTCGAAAATCATATATAAAAGAGTGAACAGAAAGTCATCCTTCAAAGTTTTGATTGACAATCAACTTCTTCTTTTTTGTCCTTCCTTTCCAGATTAGCCAAATAAGTGACCCAGTGGTTGATTCAACCTACAAAGATCAATGGATGGCGACTGCTAAGGTTCATTCCATAATCATTACTCTCTGGAAATACTTACGTTAAAGTTATTTAGATCTTGAATCTTGATTGAAGAGAACACACTTGTGTTGTGGTTTTTCTTTTTGTTTTTAGGGGTTGAGGGTTGTCCTCATGTGATATACATACGTACATACATGCATGCGCATATGCATACATACATATTTTTTAGGTCTTGTCATGAAGCGGGGGTTTTCTTTTAGCGTTATTTCTATTTCTGAGGCTTTGTCCGCTTAAAAATCATATATGACTGCATGAGTTATGCTGAAAGTGAATCGAACTTTTTGGTCGCTTGGATTTCCCCTCTGAAACTGACAACACGAATGTACTTGTACAGACAAATACCATGATCTTCCAAGATGTCTTTTCTTGTATTCCTAGCGATCTTATACATTCCAGGTATGATCCATGTACCCTCGCCCTCCCATATTTTTACCTTTTCCCAATTTCTAACAAGTTAGCATTTACAGAGCTTCACTCAGGCAAAGCATGGCCTACTGGAAGGAGAAAATTGGCCACACTACAATTGATTTAGGAATAGCCCCCGAGAAGCTAGAATCATATCAAGATGGAAATATTAAGGGAACTGATCCCATGGAGAGATTACAGGCAGTGAAGGGACATCTTGTTTCTTTCCCATTGGACTTCATGTGCAAAGAAGATTTAAGACCCGTATTTAATGAAAGCGAGTATTATGCGTCAACTCAGGTTTTTCATTGAGGCGATTTTATGCGGCAAACAGTTGGCTATCGTGAATAAAGGAGAGCTTTAGTGCTGTAGATAGGGATGGGAGCATATTTTTTTCGCCTCCTATCCACTTTGTAAATAACCGCATACCGTAGTTACGGAATTTATCGGGCGAGATTGATATCCCACTTTGGGTTATCGGTCATACGGCATCCCTTGGGTCAAACAATTACGACCCGACAAAGCTACTTAATCGTTCTATTTTGACCCCGCAATTCTCATGATGAGTGTAGTTAGGGTGCTCCAATTCCAGAGGATAGTTCCTTTTGTGCTTACCTTGCAGTTGCATGCCTGAAACTCTGCCCCATGGACGAGTGTAGGTGGACTCTGTGTGCTTATGTTCTTGCTGTAACACTTCGTTCTCAAGTTTACAGCAAAACTTGTTCCTCTTGCAAGAGACTTGTTCCTCTTTGAAACATGATTGCACAGTGACTGCACTCACAGCGAGTCCTGCAATCGACCGGAGTGGAAGATGTACCTCTTCAGTTGAGCTTACCAAATTGGCATAACAAGTGAACAAGCATTGATATGAAGGAAGGGGCGCATGTGGGAACTGTTTATTCATGCTGATGAGCCTCTGGTGGGCATTGGCCTTAAATTTTGATTGAGATTCTCGGAAGCCGCATCGGATGTGCAGAGAGTACTTAGTTTTGTTTGAAGACAAGGCGGGATCACAAAGCACCTGGCTCTATATCACTAGTGTATCTAACATATTGCATTTAGCATACAACTGCAAATTACATTTGGTACACAACTGCAATTATAGTTCCACGATCCTTAAGTATCGATTTATAATAAATCGGATCAAAATTTCAATGTAAAATTGTGGCTGGATTTTGGCATTTCGCTTTAATATTCGATAACATGAAATTTGGTATGTCCATGAGCTCCTAAGCTCGCCTCAAAATTTTGCCATCTGTGTTTGATCAGGGTTGAAACCGCTAGGGCGGCGCTAGCCCTATACGTGCCCTGCCCCTTATCGACCAAAACAACCTCACTGCCGCTGTCCACCACCTCCAGTTGAAAACACAAACTCGTTCAAAGCCTAGGTCCCAGTGTCTGCCTCGGTAGAGCGCCTCAATTTCCTTATGCCATTGTCTGAGACCATTGTATAACTAGCTTTCGAACCTAATTGATGCATGTGCATTAAAAAGCTTCGACGTTGTTAATAAAAATGTCAATCAACTTACCTGAGAAAGAAAAGGTGTCAACTGATGAAAATTTGTGAAGGAAAAAAATAATTTTAGAACTTTTTAATCGATTCATTTCGAAATGTTTCTTGTAGTCTCACGTGTCGTAATTCTTGTTAGCAGTTATATAACACGAAAGGAGTTGTGGCACTAAAATGATGGGTAATTGAATTTTACAAATAATGTAGGTGAGTCGAAAAGATAAAGGAAAAACAAAGAATGAGATAAACGAATCTTTTTCCCCGTCAAATTCATATTCTTCCCAAAACGAAAGTTACATTAAACATCAGAGCGATTGGATACTCGTTCTATACGTTTTAAACTGCTAAGCTTCTTTTTTCTACACCTTATACATCAAACAACGAAAAAGAATGGTTTTGAGTAAAATAGACTGACCTTCTTGAGATTTGCATTTAATACACTCGAACCCCTTGTAGTTTCAAAAATTACTCTTTGCTCCCCTTTTCAAAGTTTTAGGTGACAACTACCCCCCCTTAACAAAACCTCATGCTAAGAGACAACTCTACACTCGCATAAATTTGAACTTATCCTTGTTTAGTTACCTTTTCATGCTTTCTTTGAAATCTTCACAGTTGTCCATCACCCAATTCAACATTCACCTAATCTTTTCAGCATTAGTCGAATCAATTTTTCTAGCCTTCCTTTGATCCCCTTCTTTTAAGTATTAGCCGATGCATGATCGTGCTTCCTATGTGGCGTTTTGACTCCTGCATCTATTTTGGATATTTACCTGGAACTTTGGTTTCTGTTTAGTTTATGCTTTGGTTTGTTCTTGGAAAGTTTGTAATATGTTTTGGTCTGTTTAGGCTGGATATTCTGTCACCCAGTGTTTATGTTTCTTTTCTGCATCTGTAAGTTTACATTTCCTTTAAATCATGGTATATATTTCTGCTTTAACCAAAAGAGTATTAGCAGACATCTAACCCCCTTGACCTGTCAAACTCTCCTGTTAAAAGACAACTCTTCCCTCTTAGAATTTGGTATTTATCCTTGTTTAATGACATTCATGCTTTCTTCGAAACCTTCACAGAGTTCACGACTCACTAATCCTTTTTACCACTAACTTAATAAGTTTTTCTAGCTTTCCTTGTAAGGTTTTTACTTTAAGAGATTATTGCATCTTCTCGTTTGCATCACGAGAAAGAGGCCTCTAAAGCAGGGACACAGATCCCCTGCTGTAACCCATGGTTACATCAAGGGACTGTGTTAAGAGAGAGAGATAGAGAGAGAGGAGAGGAGAGAGAGATTCCAGTTGGGAAGAGAGAGATGGATATAACACATGGTTAAGATGCGGTAACGTGGTAAAAGGTGGTACGTTGGATTTACGTTGGACGGCTAGGATTAGTCACAGCATCCCTGCTGTAAGCCATGGTTACAGCAGGAGACACGTGTCCCTAAAGCAGCCACCTGATATGAGCTATATGGACTCTAATCTAGAATATTTGCATAACTTACACTTGTACCCTTTCTAAATCCAGAAACTACTCTTGGCTCCCCTCTTTAATGTTTTAGCCGACATCCAACTTTACCCTTGCAAAATTTTGTATTTATCCTTGTTCAATTTCATTTTCATGCTTTCTTCGAAATATTCACAGTTTCTCGTCCGTAGTTTATCACTTACCAATTCTTTTTAGCACTAATGGAATCAGTTTTTCTAGCCTTTCTTAGAGGTTTTTGAATGTTTAGAGATTATTACATCTTCTAGTCTTTTACTCTCCCACTAAAGTCCTAATTTTCTTGTCCACTCTAACCAACCCTAGCCACCGCCCTCACCACCACCCCTGCCTGCCACCCAACCCAGCCCATGCATCGCCTCTATTAACCCAACCAAATCCCGTCGTTGCCACCTGCGCGCTCTACCCACGTGCTGCTATCTCTATCTACCGCACCCAATCCCCCTACCAAACCACTTGCTTCACCTAATCATGCCGCCTACATCAGCCCTACCCAATTCCATTGCCGCCATTAGCCCCACCAATTGCACTGTTGCGATCAGCCTAACCCAATGCAGTCATCCACCTAACCCAATCTCGTTGCCACCGTTAGCCCCGTCACCACCACCACTTAAACAAACCCTAGAAATATGTACTATTGCACAAACCCTAGATCTACGTAGCAATATTGCACAAGCACTAAATCTATGTACCAACATGACAAACCCTAGAAAATCCTAGGTCTATGTTAGTGTTGATCTAGGATTTTGTTGTGGGCATGAGTCCAAACATACTGGCAGACCCCTTTTTCCCGGTACTTCTGTTCATGGAAACAACAAATGTGATCTTAGGATTTATATACACGGGTAGTTTGGAAAACTCCTTCATTCTGTTAAAGGAACCGTCAGATGCAACACTTTTGTGATCTCAGGTGTCTCTTTGCAGTTGTTCTAACTCTAGGAGGCTTTCTACAACTCGGCAAAACCACGAGGGTATTCAATGCAATTATCCCTTGTAGTAAGCTTAATTAAGTTACATTCATAAGGATCAAATACACTTTGCTACCTCGAATCTCTCCAAAGATCTCATTTCATTACCCTGGGTGTTTAACTTTGACACATGAAAATCTGATTTACTATTTAGACGTCAATATTATCCTAAGCTAACAAGAGGAAACATGGTATATCCCAAAGCACAGTTATCCAAGTCTTTTAGGTGATCAACATCAATAGTTACATGAACTTATTTCATATGACTATACAAAAGCAGAATATCATTTAACAAGGTTACACGATCTCTTCATACCATGCATAAAAACTAAATTTAGCTGCAAAGAAGCCTCAAGAGAAAGAAACACACAATATTAATAGTCATTTACAGCCGCGTCATCCTCCGCCTCCTCCACCTCAGAAACCTAAATCCAAGGGTTGACATCCTGATTTAATAGCGACACTTCATAATTTTGACGACATTTTTTGATATGATATCATAGCCGTCATTAGCAAAATCAGTATTGTAGCTAACTTTCACATAAAGCCAGGCGACCGTAAGATCCCGGTCATCAATTCCTGTCACAATAAGATGGCGTTCACACTACTCGTTCTTCTTCAAGAATAAACCATCTTTTTTTGTAGGATCCTCGATAGGGACTCATGTTGTGCCGATGATTTTGAAATGCTTTGTTAGTTGAAATTGCAATAACAACTGGCTGGTCCTTTTTAGATAAGACACAATGCCTTTCTTGACATCAATCAACGATTATTGGTAAACATCATTCTCCTCCTTATCGGCAACATACTTCCAATCAACATCATAAAGTTGGTTTTTCATTCCGTGCTTCGGCAATGGATGTTTAACCACTTCCAATGGTCTTGGTTCTGAGTATATATTTACAACCCACTACTTGTCCCATGGATGAACAAACACCTTGATAACCGCTTATTCTCACATACTCAATACTGCCTCAGAGGAAGAACCTCGTTCTAAATACTAATATTTTTCTTGGTTAGCATATTCAACGAATTCACTTTGGACAAATAAGGAAATTCGATGCCGCCAAACGTGAAGAGATGCGTGAGGCTGTTGCCACTACCAGCCCCACCGAATCCTATTGCTGCCTCGCTACCACCATTACCACCCACGCCCACTACTGCGACCAGCCCCAGCCCCTCGCCGTGGCTTGTTCTCATAATCAATGCCTCGTCTCCCCACCACCACCAGTCAAACAAACCTTAGAACTATGTACCATTGCACAAACTCTAGATCTGCTTTTATGCACATATTATCTTCATGCATTGTAGAATGATATGTTGTAAATCTATCACAAACAATGGCTCATATGTTATAAATCTGCCCAGAGGAATTGAGCAAGTGCGAAGAGAAAATGGGAAAATTTTCGGCCTTGTAAAAAGATTTACAACCAAGTAAGCCAATAGGGTTTAAAATGTAGATTACTATGACATTGGAATTGGCACGCTTAACCCGTCTGCTACCTAAGTCAGTCTTTCTCCCTACTACTCTTGCCTACTCCTTGGCAAGAACCACATTAATGCATGTTGCCTCCCTCTCGATGTGTAGCTCACAAGCCCCCCCGTCTCTCGCACTCGCACACACGAAAAGTTGGCTAAGAAGTATGTATGTTATAAGTATAGTGTACAAGACTTGGAAGAAGATTTGGATGCTCTTACACAAATGACTCCTTCCTATTTATAAGCATCCACATCTTCAGTGGACGGACTCGATTGACTCTATTCTACGGCTACAATAACTAATCCAGAATTTTCTCCACTTATCTCTAAATTTTCATACAATTCTATCTATCTCTAGAATACTACATAGTATATTGTACAATTCTGTACAATTTTGGACTCTTTTGACACATATATTGCATGCAGACCAATTTTGCCAAGTTGTGGCAGGCATGGCAGTTCAGTGAGCGTCTATACAAGAAACAACCTCTCAAATTTTGCGGGGCGTTACAACTTGCTAATTTAATTGCAAAATGTATTTTGCGGCCGTTAATTGTCGCTAATGTATAATGTTGTAGCCTCTTGCAGGCTTGCTACAACTTAGGTAGAAGCGAAGACTTTTCTAATCCATTTAAATAAGAAAATTGTTATGGTGAACGTGCAAATATATAGAAACCAAATGACGAAACCATAAAAATATTTGCTTTGCATTTTCTTTCAAAAAATTTGGGAAGAGAATTAGAATCATACAGCGCGTGCTAAAATCCATGATTTTTTTTTCATGCTTTTGACTTATTTCATGCATGTTTTTTTAGAAATGCCACTAGGCTTTGTTGCAATGACCTTTTCTCATTTTCCTGTGAATATTACCCAAAACTTGGAATGCTAAACAAACTCAAAGTCATTAGTTAATCGAAGTATTCAAAACAAATCATGTTTTAGCAAAATGCATTAAAGCATGAGCTATATCAAAGCAACATGTCTCGTGTCCGCTAATGGTTTCTTTGGAGAGCCTTGAAAAGAGCCCCCTTGAAAGTGCACCTCTCATGGGGTCTCTTTTATTTCTGTCAATGTCCCTTGATTAATGCCTGTAGGCTTGTGCATGGTTTGGAATGTCCAAATCCAACACCAAATATTTGGAATGTATTGGGTTGAACTTTTATCCGTTTATGTAAAAGTTACCTGAGTCATTGCAAACAATGAGTATGGCTTGGGAAGAAGGGTGGGGAATGAAAAAAAGACGGTCGGATGTTTGGTCAGACATTTGGGTGGCCTAAAAAAGCCAAGACTATACCCCAACGCACAAAACTACCGTCAAACCATAGAAAAAATCGTTGAACTAATTGATGGGTTCTAAATATGGGTAGTGGGATAAAATCTAAGAATAGTAATTGCATTTGACGAGTAAGATTATTCAGTTGGGTAGGACGAGGTGTGATCGGATAAGTTTAGATTACATATTGTGTCGGATAAGGCCAAATCATGTATATACCCTATTCTGCATTTAGATCAAATCCAAATTAGAGACTGGATAGGATTATCATGGTGCCTTCACCACCGGCGACAACCACCACCACCAACAACGCACCACCATATCAGCATGCCCACCACTATCACTATAACCACTTAGCGAGCCTGCCATCTACAGTTCACACCCCCCATCAATCGCGGCTAGTCTCTATAACTTACAGATCGCACCCACCACCAATCGCTACCAATTTCCATCCCCCACCAATGGCCAACAACCTCCATCACCCACCGATCGCCACCAACCTCCATCACCCATAGATCGCACCTACTAACAATCGCCATCAACCTCTATCAACCCACATATCACACTCACCACTAATCGCTTCAACTACCACCAAACACCTCATTACCTTCTCTGGCGCTTGTCTAAACCACTGCCACCATCACACACCCAGACATACATCACCACCAATAGCTGGGCTGGGATGAGTTCTATGGAGGTGGGTGCTCTACCTACGGTACTGCTGTGCCGCCTACGATGAGTTTTCTTAACTGCTAAAAAATAAACCAATGGAACACACTCTGGAAATATCCCCGTCAAATAAATTTAAATTCTTGAATCTTGATCGAAGGGAACATACTTGTTTTGGTTTCTTTTTTTGCTATTAGACAGTGGGGTCATGGGGATCGTCGTGAAGTGACGTACATACATACATGTTTTAGGTCTTGTCCTCAAGTGGGGGTTTTCTTTTTGCATGCTTTCTATTTCAAGAAGAGAGTCAAGGATAAGGCGAACAAGAAATGTCTCACGAGTCTCTGTCTCTAAGGATTTAAGTTGAGTTGCAATGTCTCTCATTTCCATAATATGCTTATTGCACACTCTTTGAATTGTCGTGCCTTTTTTTTGTCATTAGGGTGGTGTCCAAATACCTTATCATACTTCCCAAATTGTTCTTCAACAGTCTTTAGAAAATCTTTAACCTTATTAGAATTAGGGATAAAACCCCTAATATACGCTTATTGATATGAGACTTGGTTTGACCGCTCTCACATCTCATATGCACTATTTCTCTCATCAGAATTTGATTCCTTAGGGACGTGTGGTTCGTCCACACGAAATGCCATATCTAAATCCATGCACCATAATGTCAACATAATTTAGTATTTCTATTCCAAAAAATTATTGCCATTTAGCAATAGAATATGCGAAGATTCAGAATTCATAAACAAAGTAGCTATAACTGCAATATCAAAACAAGAAAAAAAATTATCATTGTTTTGAAGCATTAACTATAAGCATAAAACCAACATTTTATCCATAATCAATATCCATTCCTTCCTATGGGTAAAGGTTACATCATGCGTTGGATTTGATCTTGAATAATAAGTCTAGTTGTTTTAAGCATTAAATACAAATGATTCTTGGGCATAAAACTTCTTACTTTTAGTGTATTTTCAACTATCTTATTTGATTAAATCATAGAAATATAAACATTCCATGTTGGCCCAATAAGTATTTTACATAGTTTAATACAACTTGTGATGCGATTTACTCAAAAACATTTTCAAACTTGATGTGATTGAAAAATAAAAAATCATAGATCAAGGTTTATTAAAATGTTGTGGATACTCATAAATATCACATTGATGTTCACAAGTTTACAATAAGCACCACTTTTTAACAAATCCTTTTGATAACGTAACCATTTTTTGCAACACTAAAAATGATATTCAAAAGAATAGTCAATCAAAATTTGCAACTTAATCAAAGCAAAAGATTTTCTATAACAAACATATATGGAGAATCTTTACAAAAAGGCTAACCAACAATGCCAATGCATCAAGCCTTGACTCTAAATGTGTGACCGTAATAACCATAACAAAATGATGAAGTTCTCATCACCTTTTACATCAAATGCCTTGAAAATTCGGCATAAATAACAATTACAACCCATCAAATAAGTCTAATAAATAAAAAGTTACATCCATGAGAGCCTTTTACAAACCTTCAAAATAAATGATTACATCTTAAGATAATGCCATCAAAACTTCAACATTTCATTTTATTTCTCAATTCTTAGGCAATAACAAATATAACTAAATGGATGTACAATAATATTAAACGTTGTTAGTAGAGGTGATCCATCAAAATAATCTCCTTATATGCAAATAGAGAACAACAATGCTAATCAATATGGTCAAGAGTGGCTCTGACACCAACTGTTGACATTATAGCGGAATAAAATAATTCTAATGATTTACTTTCAGCCATGATTGATCAAGTATTGTTGTTGTCTCTTGATGATCCAAATGAATTCATGAACTCTTCACCTTCTCTTTATACCTCACGAACTTGTGCATCCAAATCTATGCAACTCTTTCTTATGAATATGTTGCGAATTTTACTAAGTAAAAAATATTTCTAACCTATGCAAGTTTCTTTATGATGAGAGATAATGCAAATCACAAATTTCTAAAAATGCTAGGCTAAGAACCTGCTATGTTTTTATAATGACGTGTAAACTATCCATTTTTGTAGATTTATTTTATCATTTTATTAGTTTATGTTGGGCTTTATTAGTAAATAAAGTTTATTATTTAATATTGGGTGTAAACTGATAATAAGTAATAGGCCTTATTTACTTCATTCAGCTTACTCAGTCCAGTCCAGTCAGTTTAGTCCAAATTAATTAGGCCCGGTCTATTGGATAACAAGCCTAGTTAGCTAAGGTTAACCCAAGTTAAGTTAGAGTCAAGAAGAAAAGTTTAATAGAGACTTGAGGATCAATTTGAGAGAGAAAATGATTGGTGTGACTATGGGAAGTATTTCCCGAATCTGGTATTATTACTGACAGTTGATTAAGATAATTACCCATTTTGGGACATAATAATGCCTCGAAATTTGTAATAAAATATATAAAAAATCAAAGATAAACCGGTTAGTTTTCGACTAACCGATCGATTAGTTGACTTTTGTCAATCTGTGATTTTATCACTTGTTCAGACTTATCTCCAGCCTTGTATATTGGTATTGCTAATTTTATCAGATTCTGTGACACTAAGCACTATCAAATGGCCTTTGGCCTTCATTTTTTAGAGTGAAAGCTTATTCTCTTTAGAGTTTGTATGTCATTTCTTTGTGAAGTGATACGCTGTCTCTCTTGAGAATCTTACCCGTTCATATTCACTCTATAAAAGTCTTTTTCTAGTCTTTGCATCGCGGATCATTCAGAGAATATCCTCGAGTCTTCAAGGCAAGTTACTTCTAGAGGTAACTTTTTATAGTTTTCTAGTTTAGAAATCATATAGATTGTCTCTCAATCCCGTAGTCGCATTTGAATTCAAAAACATAAAAAAATAGTATTTTACATTTCTTGGTCTAAGTCTAAGTCCCTAAATGTAAACTACTTTTCATAAGATCAGTGTTGAACTATGGCCGCTTTGATTCCGATTAGTCGAATCGAATACGTAGGTCACTCGACCCCCGGTGTCGAGTTCAAGCCAAATAAAAAAAAATTAACTTAGGGTGAGTCTTATTGTATTCTGCATGCTACATGTTCTTTAGGCCAAGAATCATTAAAAACGAAGTAGAGATCGAAAGGGCGTATCGGGTGCCTAACACCTTCCTATTGCGTAACTTAGTCTCTAGACCCATTTCTTGGTTTCGATAGATCAATCGTCTTTTTGAACACTTTTGAGTCATTTTTAGGTTTTTTTTTTCTTCTTAGTTTTCCTTATTAAATAAGATGGCGACTCCCTAAATCCTTTCGAAATTTTTTCCGAGGCAATGGGTCACAAAACCTTTTATACAAACTTCCATCCATCATGAAAGTTGTAGCTGCCCATAACTTCAATGTAGTTATTTTCCACGTAATTTATTACTGTTAAGCTTGATAAACTACCCACAACCACGATCAAGTTGTGGGGATTATCTATAATTAAAATATGAAAAATGGCCATGTGGGTCACTTTAGTCTCCCAGGGAAATGAGAAAGAGAGAGTTGTGAGACGTGGGTAAGGTGGAAGACGTGGGTGACATGGTTGGCTTTCGCCTTTATTTGCAATGTTATTTAAGGCATTACAACATGCTTTGTAAGATGGAATAAGCTCAACCCCAGACAAGTTTTGTGATACAGAATTCATGTGAAGCTCTTGCACGTCCATTACCGATGCTTCTAAACAACGGAGCTGCCAAATGTAAGTGATAACATTCTAACAAACTAAGATCTTCTTCCTGAGAACACACCCCTTAATTCCCATCATTTTTTTTACTTACCACTTGATCTGATTTACATTGACCTTCTATTGGTATCCTCCAAGAACGTGGCACTATACGGTTTCTTGTTAATGGTTTCTAGATACTGTCTTCATAATTCGAGGAAAAGAACTTAAGCTAGCTATCTAGCTATTCACCGTTCATGTTATGAGCATCAGGATTTTAGCATGAAATTGTTTCCTTCTGCAGAATTTATCACTTCTAGTACATGCCGGAGAGGGTGCCCGCTGTAAACAAATTCTTTTTTTTTTATTTCTTTTTTTTATTTTTTTATTTTTAAATTAGTTGATTTCCCTATAACCGCGAACTTGAGCACCACAAATCACCTCTTCCAAGTTCTTGAATTCTGCCCACAGTGCTGGATTTATACCCGCAGGAAATTTTGTGATACTATTATATTGAAAAACTATAACCGTCTTGTCCCGTGGGTCACGATAGACCACACTCCCACCACCAATTTGATTCCTATGACTGTAACATGCGTCTATTTGGGCAATTTTATGGTCAAAGTTCGATAAAAGCATATGTACTCTAAGAAAAGGCGGCCAACCACTCGGATTAAGGTTCAGGTGCATGTGCGAGCGATAGACTGCTTATATACTTTTCTTCACAAGCGTTTGCGCCACAAATGACCTCACAAGTTGTGCGGGGAGTTACAACTTGTTGACTTCCCTGCAAAAATATATTTTTTGACTATTAGTTGTCTCGCAATGTAGAATGTTTTAGCGGCGTGCAACCTTGCTATAACTTAGGCAGAAGCAAAGACTTTTCTAGTCCATTTAAATATTGTTATGGTGAACAAGAAAACGTATAGAAACACATAATAATACCATATTTGCATCATCTTTTGGAAAATTTGGGAAGAGGATTAAAATCACACAGGGCGTGCCAAAATTCAACGACAGATTTTTCGTGCTTTTGACTTACTTTATGTTTTTGAGCAATGCCACTAAACTTCGTTGACACATATGCAATGTTTTCTATTTTTCCCCGCTTGTCACCCAAAACTTGGAAAACTAAATAACTCAGAGTCATCAAGTAGTGAAAGTACGCAAATAAATAACGTTTAAGCAAAATCTATATCTATACTACCTATAAAAGTACGAATGTTGTAAATCATTTCTGGACGATTATGTCCTCTGTTAATTATATCAATAACACTTTTACCCTCCATTTATGACTTCCTATTAAATTTGGTTCAAATTAAATGAACATTGGATAATGAATCTAATTATAAACATTGGGAAATGAAAGTCATATGAGAAAGAAAAACAAAATAAAGAAATTCCTTTATTACTCCCTTTTTATTTGGTTGAAATGAAATAAATATTGAATAATTAATTGAGTAATGAAAACTGTGATTATTTTTCCTTATGTTTTTAGGTTAGCAAACAATTAACCAATTGACAAACTTAAAAACAAAAACAAAACAAAGAAATTGAAATATGTGAAATATCAGTTAAGAAACAAAAGGCTGTTGAAAAAAAAACAGAAAAGGGTTAAATATGCATCAAAACTTGAGAAAAAAATAAGGCTTAAATATGGCGTCAATTTGAACTGAAAATCTATTCAGTTACGCACATGGTCTTGAAAATTACAAATCTTAAGTGTATACCATAAACCAATTTAACTTATTACAAAAATAAAGACGTAGATTCATTCTTTTAATTTCTCTATTTACTTTTCTTTTCGGCAGCAGCATCAAATATTTTTTCAATCTAGAACCCTACAAAGAAGATTTTCAAATATTGAACCAATCACAATTGGGATCATCAAATATATATTTATTCTAAAATAAGTCACAAAAGAAATATGAATATGAATAAAATTGAATTATATTATTTTGATCCTAAAAAAATACTGATATCAATTAAAAAATTACTCCCAACCATGTTCACGTGCAACGCACGTACTCAATACTAGTACATTATAAAAGCAACATGTCTCATGTTCGCTCAATACTAGTACATCATAAAAGCAACATGTCTCATGTTCGCTAATAATCTCAAGAGACGGAAAAAAAAAGAGTAGACGATTTATCAATCTATATATATAGCCCTAAAATCCCAAAAGCAGAGAACGAAGAAGAGGAATGGCGGAATTGGGGAAAAGCAGAGGAGCACCGGAATCGAGTAAAACACTCAGATTTTGGGGGCAGTCATTCTCAAAGACAGGCGAGAAGGGCACGATTGAAGGGTACTCCTTGAATGCTTCATGGCTTGAGAACGGGGAGGACGACGGCGCAAGCGTTTCTGAGTACCCAGTTACCGCCGAAGTCAGGGAACTGAAAATTCCGGAGGGTAGCACTAGCGTTGCCGTCGGCTCTCTGATCTTCTATCTCGGCGGCGTGAGAGAGAGACGCCCCCTTCACGATGTCATTGTTCACGATACTTCCAGTTCGGTGCTGAGTGGCTCGAGGCCAATGCTATGTGCCAGAGTTGAGCCCCGAGCATCGGTTATGGAAGGAAAGATTATTGTCTTCGGCGGCAATGGTGACTACTTCGCTCAGCCGTGGATGGAGGCATTCGATCTTGGCACCCAAGAATGGACGCCTTTGGCCTCACCTCCTTTCCGTCCCACTTGTCAATTTTTCATGTCTGCATTCCTTCATGATTCATCCAGAGATACTGGTCGACTCGGGGTGGCATCATGAAGTTGTTGATGGCGGTTGCCGTGATGATTGTGCCGGTGCCGAGGCCGAGGACGGGGACAGTGACCGTGAGGCCACCGCGGATGACGAGGAGGAGGAGGAGGAGTGCGGCGACGGTAAAATTACAGGCGGCCGCTTTCTTATCTACCGTATAAAGCAGAACGCGTGGGCTATTTTCGATACCCGAGGCATCGAGTCTGGTGGTCCCTTCCTTGAGTTTGATATCTGCTATCACGAAGCTCTGGCAGTTGGAGAAAATCTGTATTGGTACAATGATGTGCTAATTGCTTACGACTTGACGATAAAGCAGTGGTACCGGGGACCTGTCAAGGGTTTGGAAGAACAAGGAGAGCAACGCAATTTCACCACCACCTGTCACACGCCACGCTTGTTTCATCTGGAAGGCAACCTCTTTTGTTTGGTTTGGCTCGATGATCGTAAGCATCTGACTGGATCCTCCTACCTCCAACGCCTTCATTGCACCAAATTTCAGGTTTCTGAGGGGATATATTTCTCCTTCAGTGCCCAAGGCCACCTCAGTGCTTCTGTGCTGTCTTCCCGTTGTTACCTTGTTCATCCCCGTACGCTCCTTGGAGGTTTCGTTCTCATGTAAGTGATTACTGTACTGCTCACTTTTTTTTGCTTCTCTGAATTATTAATGTCCTTGTTTGCTCCCAACCCAGAATCCTATAACTCAAGTATCTCTGTCGAAAAAACCGAGCAACCCACTCTTTTGCAAGGAAATCTAATCACGTTAATGGCGCCACTAATGCACCAGGGCCTTGCCCATGTCTGATGGACCAGAGGGAGCGAGCTCCCCAGATCCTCATTGCCTACGACGTCTCCAGGACGAAATGATCCAAAGTAAAATCACATCAAGTTCATCCCAAATAACCTCCATATAGATGGTCCGCGGCTGGGTGCGGCAGTGGGTGTGGGGCGTGGGTAATCTCCATATATACTTAAATAAAGAATAACAATGCTAATCAATACGGTCGAGAGTGGCTCTGATGCCAACTGTTAGCATTATTGCAAAGTCAAATAAATACTAATGACTTACATTGAGCCATGGTTGATCAAGTATTATTTTTGCCTCTTGACGATCCAAATGAATTCATGAACATACACCTTCCTCACCAATTTTTTATGCCTCACGAACTTGTGCATCCAAATCTATGCAACGCTTACTTATGAATGTGTTGTGAATTTTAGTACATAATAGGGCTTTCTCGCCTATGCAAGTCTCTTTATGAATAGATAACGTAAATAACAGGTATCTAAAAATGTTGGGCTAGGAACCTTCTATGCTTACGAAAACCTTTTAGACAAACTTCCATTGCTCATGGAACTATCCATAACTCCCATGAAACTAACCACAAAAACAAGATATGGGGATTGAATTAAACGTTTAGAATATGAAAAATGACCAAGTGGGCCACTTTAGTCTCTCACCTAAATGAGACAGAGTTTTGTGAGACTTGGGTAAGGTGGGAAATGTGGGTAACATGGTTAGCTCATGCCTTTATTTGCAACTCGTTATCGTGGTACACGCGATACGTGTGCAAAATTAAAGTTAATAATATGATAGTTTATTTATCAAGCTTGACTTTTAGAATTTACTTTAGCTATATGTCGTTGATGAAGTTCAAGATATGGAAACCAAATATGTCTTTATAAGCAGTTATTTACTATTTATGTTTTTGTTTTTGTTTTTTGTTTTTTGTTTTTTTTTTGTGGTCATTGTTCACTAATATTCTTAAAATGCCAAATGTCAACATTATAGATAGATGGTTATGTAACATCAAAAGGGATATTCCCTTTAGATTTAGTATGGATACACACACACATATATGTATGTATGTCTATATATAGATGGATTTTATTTAAGGCATTACAACTGAGTAAATATGTGTATGACTTCGTAAGATTGAATAAGCTTAAACCCAGAGTGGCACTTTAATACAGAGTTCGTGTGCAGCTCTTGCACGTCCATTATCGATGCTTCCAAACAACCGAGCTGCCAAATATAAGCGATAACATCCTAACAAACTAAGATCTTCCTCCTGAGAACACAACCCTTAATCCAGATTGACTTTGTATTGGTTTCCTTCGACAACGTGGCACTATACTGGTTGTTGCTAATGGTTTCAAAGAGACGGTCTTCATAACTCAAGGAAAGAACATAAGCTAGTTATTCACCGTTCATATTATAAGCAATAGGATTTCAATATGAAAGTGTTTTCGTTTGTAGAATTTATCACTTTTAATATGTGCTGGAGAGGGGGGGCATGTTGTTAACAAATTCACTGAGGTGCTGATGCCAAGGAAAGTGGGTTCTCAGTCGACGTGGAGGTAATGTGGAGCAAGGGCAGTGCTGCGAGGGTGACGGCGCAGGGCGAACATACGACGACAATCACAGTCTGATGCTTAGGTCCAGAGTCAAGGTCATGTATGTTTCTCTCTCTAGAATTCAGAGGATTTGGATTCTAGACTGAGAAAATGAAATTGTCAAATGAGAGAGTTCTCTTGAAAATGAAATCCAAAGTCCACTATTTATAGGGAAAAGTGTGCATGTGTCATCAGGGTGACACGTGTCATCTCATGGGAGTGACACGTCACCAGGGGGTCCAAAAATACCGGTTATCCGAGGACTGTCAGATCGCATATTCACATGGCCGGCTCCTCGCAGCATCGCTCTATCTGTCTGGAAATATTGGCTCCCATAGCGTCGGTATGGCCAGAGAACCCCCTTGATCTAGCCACCAATCTAAGGCCCTTGTTGAGTCCCACAGTCTTGGCAACGGTAGGGAAGACCCGACGCCCAATTGCCAGGCAGGCTAAGCACGATGCCCTCCGAAAATCTGCTCATGTCTCGGAGAGACCCGGGAGTCATAGTCCTTAGGGCTACTGATGAAGCCCCTAGTGCCGAAGCACGTAGGTCAGTCACGCAGACACCCTGGCGGAGATAGTGTCCCAGAGGAATCGCATATCCCGCGGGCCGAGGTAGCATCCGGAAGAGCCGTCTACCTGGCAAAATGGGAGTTTTCGTGCCGGAGCTCTTAGAGCTCCCTGGCAAAGATAGTGTCTTAAAGAGCGAGCCTATCCCTGTGGGGTGAGTCCTTGTGTCGGAGCACTCGGAGCGCGTCAAGGTAGCATCTCGGAGGAGCCGTCTACTCAACGGGCTGAGGTAGCATCCCGTAGGAGCTGTCTACCTGGCGGAAGGGGAGTTGAAAAGCTCCCTGGCGGAGATAGTGTCTCGGAGGAGTCGTCTATCCCCGCGGTTGAGCCTTTGTGCCAGAGCACTCAGAGCAGTCAAGGTAGCATCCCAAAGGAACCGTCTACCCAACGGACCGATGTAGCATCCCGGAAGAGCCATCTACCTAGAGGAAAGGGAGTTGAAAAGCTACATGGCGGAGATAGTATCCTGGAAGAGTCGCATGTCCTCGTGGGTGAGTCCTTGTGCCGGAGCAATCAAAGCGCGTCAAGGTAGTATCCCAGAGGAGTCGTCTACCCAACGGGCCAAGGTAGCAACCTGGAGAAGCTGTCTACCTGGCAGAAGAGGAGCTAATAAGCTCCCTGGCATAGATAGTGTCCCGGAGGAGTCGCTATCCCCGCAGGAAGCTACAAATTACGGGGAGTGGGTCGAAGCATGTTCCACGATCAAGGCAAGGTACGCATGGTGCTGTGAAAGGATGGACCAATGTGAGGAGCGTGGTAGTGTGATAGAGAGCTAAGGGGCACGACTGTACCAGTGACGCAGCGCATGGGTGCGACGAAGTAAGTAAGGTTCCGAGGGCACAATGGTGTGACAGAGAGCCTGGTGGGTGCGACTATACCAGCAGCGCAGCGCATGTGCCCGATGAAGTGTTTATCGTGCCAAGGGCACGGTAGTGTGATAGAGAGCCTTGGAGGTGCAACTGTATCAACGGCGCGACGCATGGGGCACGAAAGGGTGAGTGAGGTGCCAAGGGCACGATGGTGTGACAGAGAACCTGGATGCGTGGCTGTATCAGCGACGCGGTGCATGGGCGCAGTGGAGTGTTAAAGATGGTACATGGGGCGACGGGGGTTTCGTAGACGGTGCCCAGGCGACGAGCAGAGTAAACGCGTGGGTGCCGATGACAATGTGCCGGTGTCAATGAGCATCGTGCGGCTGCGGGCGACGGGCGCTACTAAGCGGGCGTCGTAGAGACGACGGGGGCGGCGACGGGCACCGTGGAGTCAGAGCGTGGGAGTCGCAAAGACGACGTGCTACGGTGGATGCGGCGCCCGACCGTGGGCGACGAGCTTTGGGAAGTCACCACACAGGCGACAGTCGGCGTCGTGGAGACGACGCGCGGGCGACAGCGACAGGCACCATAAATCCGGCACGCGGGCGATAGCGAGCGTCGCGAAAATGGTGCGCAGCCACGGGCAACGAGCTCCTGAAGTCGGTGCCTGGGCAACAGTAGGCGTCGTGGAGACGGCGCTGGAGCGACGGGCGCCTTGAAGCCAGTGCGTGGGTGACTGCGACGGGCACCATGAAGCCAGCGTGGGGGCGACGGTGGGCATCGCAGAGTCGGTGCAATGCCAAGGAAGAGTGTGCGCTGCATGAGAGGTAGGAGGCACGCCGACCCCCTAAAGGGGAAGGCGGCCGGCCCCCCTTAAGGGAAAAGTGGACGACCCCTAAGGGGGAAGGCATGCCCAAGGTTGTTTCGATGGAGAAAATACAAGTGACTTGGGCATGGTTGTTTAACCGGCTTGGGAGCGTTGAAAAATTAACCGTTGAATATGGTGATGTGTTGCGCAGAACAGGTTCTCTGATGGGCCCATTCAATCCGACTAAAGTAGGTTGGGAATAGGTGCTTAGTAAATAATTAAATATGTTTTGTTGCGTACAATTTTTTCATTCTTCTAGTTAGTAGACAAACAAGGTTCAGTTAATTTACTATGTGATAACGTTTTAGTACATTTTATCAAGTCATTTGGGTAATAGTCGAATTCAATTAGTCTTTTAAGTAATAGATATTGTTACTGGGGATGCTTTCTATTAGGGGGTGATTATGAACTTGTGAAGGAAATGAAGCTAAAGCTTGTCAACCATTAGTGGTTGGAAGACTGGTATGACGTGGTGATGCTAAGGAAATAGGGTTCGTACTTACGTGGAGGTGTCACAAAGGATGCAGTCCGAGTCTGCTTCCAAGTATGCAAAGTGAGAGACAGTGAGAGTGAGGGTGGAGTAAGGGCAGATAGCAAGGCTTCTCAGACAGGCCGTGAGAGATGGCAGTGCTGTGACAACAAGGCTGAGACGAAATGGGCCGGAAGTCGATAGTCCAAGTCAAGGTGCACTTCAGGGTTCAATGCTACGGTCCAATGTTATGTCCAAGATTATGTCCAACAGTGTTTCTCTCTCTAGAATCCAAGAGCTCTTGAGTTCTAGAGTGAGAAATGAGCAAAAATTCTTGAATGAGTCATAAAGTCCACTATTTATAGGAAACAGTGTGCATGTGTCATAAAATGCCACATGTCGTCCCCTAGGAGTGACACGTCACCAGGGGATCCGAAAATACCGATTCTCTGTTAGACTGCTGGTTCTCAAATTTGCGTTGCATGCCCCACACAGGGTCGCTCTACCTGTCTGAGAAGATTGGCCACGCCGCGATAACATGATCAGAGTAAGCCCGTTGCCCCGGCCACTCGTCCAAACCCCTTACTGAATCCCACAAAGGTGCGTCAAAAGACGTGTAGAGAATCTGACAGCGGTGAGGGTTGCCCCTGTAGCCAACTGCCAAGCGGGCTAGGCGCGATGCCCTCCAAAAACCTGCTCCCGTCGAGTGACTCGGGGGGTCATCGTCCTGGGGGAACCGACGATCACCGGTAACGTGAGTGGCCATGGTCGTAGCTCAGTGCCTAGTGTCATGCAAGTCACCCCATGCGGCGATAACTTTGTGGTAACGAGCCTATCCCGCTGCGAAGGGTCCTTGTGCCGGAGCACTTCAAGCGGATCCCCTCAGAATGCTGCACACTCCGAAGAGTGGGTCGAAGCATGTTCCACGTCCATGGCGGGGGCGCACGGTGTTGTGAATGAGTGTGGTGCCCGGAGGCATGTAACATGATTATGGCGCATGGGCGCGATGCCAACGGCATGAGACATTGATTGTGGTGCATGGGCGCGATGCCAACGGCAATAGACATTGATTGTGGTGCATGGGCGCGATGCCAACGGCAATAGACATTGATTGTGGCGCATGTGCGCGATGCCAACGGCATGAGACATGAGTGTGGCGCATGGGTACGATGCCATGACATAAGACATTGGTTATGGCGCATGGGGACGGCGACGACTGTCGCAAGACAATACCTGGTGCCGAGGGCACATGTTGTGGAAGTAACGCACGGGCGCGGCGATGACCGTTGCGAGACAATACCTGGTGCCGGGGGCACATATCATGGAAGTGGCTCATGGGCACGGCAACGACCGTCGTGAGACCATACCTGGTGCCTGGGGCATGTATCATGGAAGTGGCGCATGGGCACGGCGACAACCGTCGCGGAAACGACGCACGGGCGCGCGTCAAGTGTCTCGAAGACGGGGCGTGAGCCTAGTGTGTATGTTATACCAAAATGACAAATGCGATCTTTAGTAATGACAAAATTGGGGGCGGTGGTACGCGGCCGTCGGCAAAGGGTCCCTCAGGGGTAGCTGAGACATCTGATATCTGAGATTTGTGTATTGGACTTATCATGAGGTCCTCTGACGGTGTGCAGAATCTATCAACATTTCCATGACTCGTGTGCCCAACTAAAAAATATGCCAATGATACATTTTTTTATATAGGACATGTCATCAAGAACTTGATAATGTGGTCTAATTTTTCATTTCATTTTGCAGGAGTAGCGGGCCTAGCGGCACATCGTGTCACTGAGGACGATGATGATGATTGGCTCAACGAGAACTGGCTGCATGTGAGTCTTTCTCTTCGTTTTATCTTTTTGTCCTTTTGGTTGTTATGATTATGAGAGGCTACATGTATCATGGAACAACAACATGTAAACAAGTAGTTTCAAGACTACCGTTGATGTGAGCATTTGTTCTCAGATGTGTACAGGACTACATGTAAAGCTTTTTAAGTAATAATGGTACAGGTGTTGCAGATGTGTACTATGGCAACAATTTTTTTGTTGATTTAACGAAGTTGTGGGGTACCTAAATTGCATCTTGCCTCTTTTTTGCCTATTTTCTTCGCTCCTGTCCTCTCAATATCATAATACTAATGGATTTTTAAAAATAATAATGATTAAAAATCGCTTTTTTTTACTTTTACCTACGGAATTGATTTTTAGTGACGAAAAATATGCCACTGAAAGTCTTTTTACTTTTAATGACAGACTTTTTTCTTCGCCAAAAGTCTTTTAAATCTTTTTTGGAAAAAAAGCACAAAAATTAGGAAAAATACCTTTTGCTTGGTACTTGACTTTCAAGGAATTACTTTTCTCCCTGTTATGCTGTGAGCTCTCATCTGCCAATTCCTCTACTGCTGTAGCGTCATCAGTGGTAGCTGTGCCATTCTCCCCCCCCCCCCAACCCGGCTCCATTGGCATCCAAGAGAGTAGGATATCAATGGTGAATATGGTCCTAATCTTCCCAGGTTGCATCATGAATAGGTAGTTTGGACCATGAGACCAGCACTTGGGGTACATCCATGTTGCCTCTCTTACTCATTCGTCTATCCAATATCTTGGTGGGTTCAAGGTGAATTTAACCTTCTGCAGGGGTGGGGGGTAGCTGGGTGGAGGAGTGAGTAGCGACCCCAACTTTTTCTTCAACAAAGAAACAGGGGAGACATGGTGTATAAGAGGTTGAGGAGGTAACCGGAGCTTATAAGCAACTATCCCAACCTCTCCAAAACTTCATAAGGGCCAAAATAATTAGGGCAAAGCTTCAAATTTTGCCTAAGGGCAACACTAGACTGCTTGTATGGCTGCAAACACAAGTTCAACTAATCCCCCAGACTCAAACTCCTTTCAGTTCGATTTTGATCTGCATAAAACTTCATCCTGGCTTGAGCAGAAACTAAATTAGCTCTCAAAAGCTCAAGGAAGCTTCTCTGTTTCCACCAGATAGGCATCCAATGGGCTAATATTGGTTGATTCAGGAAGATGTAAGCCCAGTGCTGTGGGTGGATATTACATGAACAGCATTAGAAGGGGTGGGTTGTAGGGCATTGTGAAAGTTGGTGCCGGTGTAAGCCATTTTGACCGTGTCTTAGGTCTCTCACCACACAAACATCTGTGATAGTGCTCGACTGCTCGAGGCACTGATTAGCTCTCTCTGCTCACCGTCACTTTGGGGATGATATGCAGCAGACGTGCAGTTGCATGTCGAGAAATGGAAGAGCTTTTGCCAGATTTTGGTTGAGGAAACACCGTCTTTGTGAGATATAATTGTCTCTGAAGACCATGTACTTTAAAATACAAGTCAAAATAGGCCTTGGCTACGGTCTGAGCTGTGTAAGAGTGCTTGAGCCAAGGGCAATGAAATGAACCATTTTACTAAGCGTGTCATTGTGTCTAGGGGTGTGCACGGTGCGGTTGGTTCGGTTTCGAGGCTGAATACGAAACCGAACCGACCAACATCGGTTTGGAAAAAAATAAACCAAACCGCACTCGAACGGTTCGGTTTGAACGGTTCGGTTTGAACGGATTGAATGGATCGAACGGTTCGGTTTGAGCGGATCGAACGGTTTGGGCTAGACTCCTTTCTTCTAGTCCCAAAATAATGAATTGTGTACTAAAAACTCAAAGAAGTAACCAAGCAATATAAGTTTAAAATCCTAATTAGATTACATAACATTCAAAACAGAATTAGTCATTACATAATATCATTAATTTACAATTAATGATATTAATTGTAAGATCATTAATTGTAAATTAATGATATTATGTCGTAAGATCTTGTCGTAAGATCTGAAGGCTGAAGCTCGGCAGAAGGCTGTGGAGGCGTGGAGCAATCCAGATCTAACGGCGTGTGCAAAATGAAAAGTAAGAATTAGGGTAAATGAAATTTAGGGTTACTTGCTATTTATATCAATGGGTTAAGTTTAACTAAGGCAGTTAGTAAAATTAACTGGGGTTAATTAAAAATATATATATATTATATATTAAGTACGGTCGGTTCGGTTTATATCGGTTTCAAAAAATCCAAACCGAACCGACCGAACCGATTATGCGGTTTGGAAAAAAAAAACCGAACCAACTGTTTTTGCGATCGGTTTGGAATTAGTCGGATTGGTTGGTTCGGTTTTCACGGTTGGATTGGTTTTCACGGTTTAAATGCCCACCCCTAATTGTGTCAACCACCACAAAATATAACTTCATAACCATCAGATTTAGGTAGACCTTCTGTGAAATCCAATTGATACAAGACGGTGCACGAGTGGAGCATAGAATGGTTGTGGTAGTCCAGGGTAAGGAAGTTGCTCATTTTTACTCTTTTGGCACACCTCACATTGCGGCACAACTCATTGACATCAAACCTGCGAGGTTTCAAGTGTGCGCGGTAGGGGCAATTGCACGCTGAGTGGTGGCGGGGGAAAGTGGAGGTAGGTCTCATCGGTGGCGACAACAGGTGTGGTGAGTAGTGGGGGTTGGATTGTGAAGGCAAAGGCTTGACCGATAAAAAATACAAAATTCAAAATAAATAAACGGGCAAATGAATCATTTTGTTAAATTTCGTAGCGTATTTGATATTTTTTAATAGTTTAGGGATACTTTTCCTTTTTCCATTTTCCTTTTCTACGTTGGTAGAATAATATCAAGGAGTTTAGGGGAAGAGAAGGGAAAAAAGAGTAGGCAAGTTATCAATCTACAGCCCTAAATACTAAAAACGAGAGAAAGCAAAAGAGGAATGGCGAAATTGGGGAAACGGAAAGGAGCACCGGAATCGGGTAAAACACTCAGATTTTGGGGGCAATCATTCTCAGAGACAGGCAAAAAGGGCACGATTCAAGGATATTCCTTGAACGCTTCATGGCTGGAAAACGGGGCGGACGACGGCGCAAGTGATTCTCGGTACCCAGTTAGCGCCGAATTCAGGGAACTGAAAATTCCGGAGGGTAGCACTAGTGTTGCCGTCGGCTCCCTGATCTTTTATCTCGGCGGCATGGGAGAGAGACGCCCCCTTGACGATGTCATCGTTTACGATACTTCCAATTTTGCGCTGAGTGGCTTGAGGCCCATGCTGTGTGCCAGAGTTGAGCCCCGAGCATCAGTTATGGAAGGAAGGATTATTGTCTTCGGCGGAAATGGTGATTACTTCGCTGAGCCATGGATGGAGGCATTCGATCTTTGCACCCAAGAATGGACGCCTCTGGCCTCACCTCCTTTCCGTCCCACTTGTCAATTGTTCATGTGTTCATTCCTTCATGATTCATCCGAGATACTGGTGGACTCCGGGTGGCATCATGAAGGTGTTGATGGTGGTGATTCTGCCAAGGACGGTGGTGGCGAGGCGGCCGACGACGACGACGAGGAGACCGGCGACAGTAAGAGTAGAGGTGGCCGCTTTCTTATCTACCGTATAAAGCAGAACGCGTGGGCTATGTTCCATTCCCAAGGCCTCGAGTCTGGTAGTCCCTTCCTTGAGTTTGATGTCTGCCAACACGAAGCTCTGGCAGTTGGAAAAACATTGTATTGGTTCACTGATGTGCTGATTGCTTACGACTTGGCAAGAAAGCTGTGGTACACTGGCCCTGTCGAGGGTATGGAAGAACAAGGAAACCAACGCAGTGTCACCACCAGCAGTCACACGCCACGCTTGTTTCATGTGGAAGACGATCTCTTTTGTTTGGTTTGGCTCGATTGTTGCAAGCATCTGACCGGACCCTCCTACCTCCAGCGCCTTCTTTGCACCAAGTTTCAGGTTTCGGGGAAGAGATACTTCCCCTTCATTGACCAAGGCTTCCTCAGTGCTTCTGCGCTGTCTTTCCGTCGTTACCATGTTCATCCCCTCACGCTCCTTGGAGGTTTCGTTCTCATGTAAGTGATTACTACAGTGCTCACTCTTCTTTCCTTTCCCCAATGCCAAATCTCCTCCTATTTCCCTCCCTTTATATGCTACTGTGTTTACTTTTTCTAAAATTGCCTCTTATGGAAATAGTTCAGCTTTGTTATTACCACCAAAAAGAATGGAACGCAAACATTACAAAGAAGAGGGCAAATCCCATGGAAATGCCCATGGCCACACCAAATGTGATAAACTAAGGCTGCAAAACATAATTTCCTGGCTAGAGAGGAGTGGCCTCCACAGTGAGCCGTAGATACACGAACCCAAACATGTAGTGTTGTAGCTGGGACAAATATGAACAATCCAAATATAATTGACACCCAGAAAATTGCACAAAGGACATACGTCGAAAGTCGCAACTCCCCGTTTTTGCAATCTCGATAGAGTCATGAATCGCTAGCCGCAACAAGAAAGCATGCCTCTTCATATCCTAGAACATGGAAAGAGTCGATGAGAACAAGAAAGCATATGCCCTTGTAGCATTTAGATGATTAAACTAACTTGCCACTGTTGAAATCTTGATGTTCAACTTGTCTTGCGACTCATTGCCTTCGATGCCAAACGGGTTGCTGAATATCACTTGGGTAATTGGTGGTGGACCGCCACTTCGAACAATGGCGATTATGTTATATCCCGGTGCATGCGTTCCTTCAAAAGTCTCTATCTTTTTCTTTGGCTGTCCTGCTTGTTATTTGATTGTTCGAACATTAGCTTTTTGTTCCGGGGGGAATGAGCTTCATGCTTAACTGAAGTTCAAGCGATCAATCTTCCAGCAATTAAGAGAAAGCAAAAAATGTCACCTTGATCCTAGCCAAAGGCGGGTCTTCTCCTTCAAAAGCAAAACAAGCAAGGGGGAATCAAGAACCAATAGAAAAGAGACACATGGCCTTGGATCTTTGAAAGGCAACCATTTTGGCCGTGAATAGAGAACGGCGTGGAGTAGTAATCAATTGCGAATGACCTTTTGCAAAAACAAAAGAACAGATAATTTTTATAAATCATGGAACCCTCTTTAACGCAAATGTTAAGACAGTATAAATTTTTTATGAATTAGGTCAAAAATATACATGATGAGTAATAATAAGCTCAAATACAAATATATTTTGAGAATCAAACGATAGCACATAGATTCTCGTGTATAAAGCGAAAAGATGGCGTAAGAACCCTTATCTCAAAATAACGAATATAATGTCAAAAAAAATCTCTTCTTCATCTTAGATCAATCACCACATTTTTGCTTGGATACCCAAAAGAATATACTAGCTTTTTTCTCTTTTCTCTCATTTGTCTCAAAAAAAAATTATGAAGACTCTCATGACTCTTATGTCTTCTTCCTCCTTATATAGTTTACTAATCTAATTTTAATATAACTTGAAATCCCAAATTCTAGTGTAACTATAACACAACTCAAAATCCTTATTCCTAGTATAATTATTATACAACTAAAAGTCCTTGTTGCCAGTGTAGTTGTAATTTAATTAAAAGTCTTTATTACTAACTTAATCACAATATATATGACTAAAATCCTAATCCAAGTCGAAATCTCTTCTTTTTCTTTTGTTGTTTAAATAATATCTAATCTAATCTAATCACATTAGCCACTAAATCTATTAAATATTAATTTTGTCACTAAAAAGACTCCAAATAATTTATCTAAGGTCTAATACTCAATCCAAAATCATAAAAAAAAATTAATTGTTCTTTATACAAGTACCAAAAAATCCGGGGTATTACATTAACTATAAGCATAAAACCAACATTTTATCCATAATCAATATCCATTCCTTCCGGTGGGTAAAGGTTACATCATGCATTGAATTTGATCTTGAATAATAAGTGTTTTAAGCATTAAATACAAATGATTCTTGGGCATAAAACTTCTTACTTTTAGTGTCTTTTCAACTATCTTATTTTATTAAATCATAGAAATATAAACATTCCATGTTGGCCCAATGAGTATTTTACATAGTTTAATACAACTTGTGATGCTATTTACTGAAAAACATTTTCTAACTTGATGTGATTGAAAAATAAAAAATCATAGATCAAGGTTTATTAAAATGTTGTGGATACTCATAAATATCACATTGATGTTCATAAGTTTACAATTAGCACCACTTTTTGACAAATCCTTATGATAACGTAACCATTTTTTGCAACACTAAAAATGATATTCAAAAGAATACTCAATCAAAATTTGCAACTTAATCAAAGCAAAAGATTTTCTATAACAAACATACATGGAGAATCTTTACAAAAGGCTAACCAACAATGTCATGCATCGAGCCTTGACTCTAAATGTGTGACGGTAATAATCATAACAAAATGATGAAGTTCTCATCATCCTTTACATCAAATGCTTTTAAAACTCGGCATAAATAACAATTACAACCCATCAAATAAGTCTAATAAATAAAAAGTTACATCCATGAGAGCCTTTTACAAACCTTCAAAATAAATTATTACAACTTAAGATAATGCCATCAAAACTTCAACATTTCATTTTATTTCTCAATTCTTAGGCAATAACAAATATAACTAAATGGATGTAAAATAATATTAAACGTGGTTAGTAGAGGTGATCCATCAAAATAATCTCCTTATATGCAAATTGAGAACGACAATGCTAATCAATATGGTCACTACACCAAAACTGGCCTATGGTGACAAGAAGGCCTACGGTATAAAAGGAATCGTAGGTACAAGTTATGTATGCCTACGGTTCATATTGCACCGCGGCTATTCGTGCTGCTTCAGTTTGGAAGAGCAGTCACATGGTCTCTCTCTCTCTCTCTCTCTCTCTCTCTCTCTCTGAGACTTGCCCAATTGCCAAATACTCTCACCCACTCCCAGACAGGCAGACGGCAGCACTCACCGGCGACGGGCGACAGAGACACACAGACACGGACACGGCAGGGGCTCCTTGAGTTGACTCGATCTTTTTGGCAGAGCTCAGCTCAGATCTGGAACGAACAAGACAACGAGGGGAGGACTTCACCGGTGGACTCGACTACCGAGGTCCGAGTCCGTCTTCAAATTCAGATCTGGAACAACAATCGAAGAAGAAGCAGTGACCAGTGAAGGCGAGAACTCCACCGGCCAATGACCCTCCCCGGTGACGACGCGTTGATGAACGGTGACCTTAGAAGAAGCAGTGACGGGCAGACTGATCAACGAGTGTCGATGGCGAGGCGAGGACTCCGGCGGCGGCGACTCGTTGACGACTGGTGCGGCAATAGTGCACCTTCCCCTGTCAGTCGAAAGGTTTCTGGTTTCTCTCATTTCCCATGTCTGCGGCAACAGTGCACTTCCGATCTCCTCTTCAGCCTAATTAAGCCACTCCACAGGTAACAATTCTCATTCAATTTCCAATTCCAATTTCAATTTACACTTTCTTCTTGTTCTTTCTGCGAATTTGTCCCGGTCTCTCTCTCTATTCGTGCTCTTGCAATCTTAGGCCAAGTTTCTACTAGGTTACCTTTGCTAACCAGTAGTGGTGATGGCCAAGGTGGGTCGTCTATTGCTACTGGCCAAAGCGACGATGAGCTCTCCACAAACTATGGGGGGCTTGATTTCGAGGCCTTGAGTCGGTTGGATGGGCGGAGGTGGTCATCTAGCTGTAGGAGTCAAGAAGGGTTGGAGTTAGTTGATGTGAACCGGGATGGAGAAGAGGAAAGCATGACGGAGAGTATTAGGACCCTGAGCCAGAAGTATAGGCCCATGTTCTTTGAGGAACTGATTGGGCAGAATATTGTGGTTCAGTCCCTCATGAATGTTATTCTAAGGGGAAGGGTTGCTTCTCTTTATCTTTTCCAAGGTCCCCGTGGGACTGGAAAGACATCAACTGCAAGAGTATTAGCTGCTGCTTTGAATTGTCTTGCCAGCAACAAAACTAAGCCTTGTGGGGTTTGTAGGGAATGTTCTGAGTTCATTTTAGGGAATGTTCTGCGTCAGCTACCGTAAGTTAGAGGCTTTAGCCTATAAAGCTGCTTAGTTGTGGCAAGGAAGCGAAGAAAAGTATGCTCTCCAGCTGTTTATTTATGTTTATCGCTAAATTATTTTTCGCCTGTCTTGTTTATGCTGGTGCTATATGAGGATTTTTCGATTTTATGGGTGATTAATTATTGAAGATTCGTCAATTTGAGGTAACATGAAGTAATTGAAGGTTTGAAGCCTACTTCGATGGTTATTTACATGTGAATTGTGGTGTTGTTGTGTCGCCAATATGGGGGTTAGATTCGCTCTGGGGTATTACCCGATATGGCTAGGATTCTGAGTTGTTCTAATGCATTTGTTGTTACTTATTTTTTGCTGAATCCTTGCATGCAGTTTTTTTGTGTGTGTCTTCATGATGCTTGAACTCCTCCTTCTTACATGTCGATTTGGGCCCCCTTCCCCTTACTATCACATATTTTTCTTCCCTTTCCCTCTTGTGCTGATGGTTTACCAAATTGAATGGTTTTCCCCCAATGTTGTGTTTGTTTTGTTGTTTGCTTGTCAAGTGCTTGATGTTTTGCTTCCTTGTGTTTGCATTTAAGTGCTTTAAAGATAATGTACCACTATGGTTAGATCTCTTAATACTGAAGCTGGTGCTTGGCAGGGTACAGTGGTAACATGGAAATGATTTTTGAAATATTTTTTTTGACAAATAATGAGCTATGCCTACGGTAGTACCGTAGGCATATGTTGGGAATAAAAATAAGAATACAGCTATGCCTACGGTAGTACCGTAGGCATAGCTGGGAATAAGTGGGTTAATACGAATTCGGCATAGGTATATAGGCTACGGTATAACCGTAGGCATAACCTTCAACCCCGTAGGCATAGATCTAGGGCATCGCCACTTATGCCTACGGTATAGTACCGTAGGGATAGGCTATGCCTACGGGACATGGCACCTATACCTACGGTACTGTACCGTAGGCATAAGCTGGTTTTCTTGTAGTGGGTCAAGAGTGGCTCTGACACCAACTATTAACATTATAGCGGAATAAAATAATTCTAATGATTTACTTTCAGCCATGATTGATCAAGTATTGTTGTTGTCTCTTGGCGATCCAAATGAATTCATGAACATACACCTTCTTCACCTTCTCCACCTTCTCTTTATACTTCACAAACTTGTGCATCCAAATCTATGCAACTCTTTCTTATGAATATGTTGCGAATTTTACTAAGTAAAAAAGATTTCTAACCTATGCAAGTTTCTTTATGATGAGAGATAATGCAAATCACAGGTATCTAAAAATGTTAGGCTAAGAACCCACTATGTTGTTATAATGACGTGTAAACACTCCATTTTTGTAAATTTATTTTATCATTTTATTAGTTTATGTTGGGCTTTATTAGTAAATAAAGTTTATTATTTAATATTGGGTATAAACTGATAATAAGTAATAGACTTTATTTACTTAATTCAACTTACTCAGTCAAGTCCAGTCAATTTAGTCCAAATTAATTAGGCCCGGTCTATATGATAACAAGCCTAGTTAGCTAAGGTTAACCCAAGTTAAATTAGAGTCAAGAAGAAAAGTTTGATAGAGACTTGAGGATAAATTTGAGAGACAAAGTGATTGGTGTGACTATGGGAATTATTTCCCGAATCTGGTATTATTCCTGACAATTGATTAAGAAAATTACCCATTCTAGGACATAATAATGCCCCAAAATTTGTAATAAATATATATAAATTCAGGGATAAACCGGTTGATTTTCGACTAACTAGCTGATTAGTTGACTTTTGTCAATCTACAATTTTATCACTTGTTCTGACTTATCTCCAGCCTTTTATATTGGCATTGCCAATATTATCATATTCTGTGACGCTAAGCACTATCAAATGGCACTTGGCCTTCCCTTATGTCTAACGTTTCATACAACTACAATAATTCATCCAGACTATTCTCCACTTATGTCTAACGTTTCATACAATTCTACCTATCTCTAAAACACTCTAGAGTAAACTAAACAATTTTGTACAACTCTAGACTCTTTTGACAAATAGACATCTCATGCAGTACGATTTTACGTAATCATCGCATGCATTACAAGCGTATGGGCAACAAATGACTTCACAAGTTGTGCGGAGCGTTACAACTTGTTGACTTCCCCGCAAAAATATATATTTTTACTATTAGTTGTCGCAATGTAGAATGTTTTAGCGGCGTGCAACCTTGCTACAACTTAGGTAGAAGCAAAGACTTTTCTAGTCCATTTAAATATTGTTATGGTGAACAAGCAAACATATAGAAACACATAATAATACCATATTTGCACCGCCTTTTGGAAAATTTGGGAAGAGGATTAAAATCACACAGCACGTGCCAAAATTCAACGACAAATTTTCCGTGCTTTTGACTTACTTTATGTTTTGGGCTAATTACACATATATCCCTGAGGTTTGGGGGTAATTACACGCGAGGACACAAAGTTTCAAAATGTAACACTTATGTCCATTGACAAACGGAATACAAAAATACTTAACGGTTTTGACAAAAAGACTTGATTGCCCCTAACTTTAAAATAAAATACCATCCATCCCTATCAATACCCTAATTTTCAAATTAGGTTTATCTCTCCAATTTTTTCTCCAGATCTGCCGCCCATTCCCTCACCCCACGCCGCCGGCAGCCCAAGCCCCCTCCCTCGCCCTACGCCGCCGGCAGCCCAGCCCCGTCCCTTGACCCATGTCGCCGGTAACCCAAGCCCCACCTCGCCGCCGCCGCAACAAATCCTGGAATCTTGCTTCTCCGACAACCCATCGACACGGCTTTGGGGGTGAACCCGAACCCACTCCCCACCGCAACATAGTCGGTGAACCCGAACCCAGCCACGGCGAACCCAAACCCAGCCACACGAGGAGGCAGCCAGTGGCGGCGGCGAGATCGGAATTACGTGCGGTGGGTGTTTGTCTGGAAATATAAGTCACTCGTGGCGACTGGCAGGGACGGATGCCATTGCCGAGTGCTGGCTACTGCATGCGAAGCTGAGGACTTTTCAGGGGTCGTGGACCTAGAGGAAATGATGGGTGTTCTCTCTGTTTTGTCATTCTTTTCTTCCTTGGCCAAGAAATTGGAATTCACCTTTTGAGACTTTCATCACAAAAATCCTTCTAAATATTACAAAAGATTCAAGCCCAGTAGCTTGAAACAAAGATGAACATAAAGTAATGGGAGAGAGAACATAAAACCCTAATTTGCAAATTAGGGTTTCAAGAAAATCCTAATTTGCAAATTAGGGTTTCAAGAATATCCTAAAACAAAAATTGATAAATAAATCATATATAATAATAAACAAATATTTTTTAATATATACAGTACAAGGGGTAGTATCGTCATTTTAAAAATACATATTGATGACATCACACAAAAAGTACAATTTTTTTATGGAACCTTAACGGATGGACACGGCTGATACATTTTAAAAGTGTTTGGTCACGAAATGTTACATTTTGAAACTCATTGTCCTTGACTGTAATTATATCCTAACATCAGGAATATAAGTGTAATTTGCCCTTATATTTTTGAACGATGCCAATAAACTTTGCTGTCACATATGCAATTTTCACCGCTTGTTACCCAAAACTTGGAAACACTAAAAATAACCCAGAGTTAGTGAAAGTATACAAATAAGTAACGTTTAAGCAAAATACATGATAAAAGCAACACGTCTCATGTCTGCTAATGGGTTCTGTCGAGAGGCTTGAAAAGAGCCCTAACAGAAGTGCACTGCGCATTGTGGTCTCTTTAATGTCTGCCAATGTCTCTTGATTGCATGTAGGCTTGTGAATAGTTTGGAATGTCCAAACCCAATAATAATTGGATCCAATTGAATTTGGAACACCAAAGATTTGGATTGTATTGGGTAGAATTTTGATCTGTTTATCCAAACTTAGAAGAGGAATGGCGGAATTGGGGAAAAGCAGAGGAGCACCGGAATCGAGTAAAACACTCAGATTTTGGGGGCAGTCATTCTCAAAGACAGGCGAGAAGGGCACGATTGAAGCGTACTCCTTGAATGCTTCATGGCTGGAGAACGGGGCGGACGACGGCGCAAGCGTTTCTGAGTACCCAGTTACCGCCGAAGTCAGGGAACTGAAAATTCCGGAGGGCAGCACTAGCGTTGCCGTCGGCTCTCTGATCTTTTATCTCGGCGGCGTGAGAGAGAGACGCCCCCTTCACGATGTCATTGTTTACGATACTTCCAGTTCGGCGCTGAGTGGCTCGAGGCCCATGCAATGTGCCAGAGTTGAGCCCCGAGCATCGGTTATGGAAGGAAAGATTATTGTCTTCGGCGGCAACGGTGACTACTTCGCTCAGCCGTGGATGGAGGCATTCGATCTTCGCACCCAAGAATGGACGCCTCTGGCCTCACCTCCTTTCCGTCCCACCTGTCAATTTTTCATGTCTGCATTCCTTCATGATTCATCCGAGATACTGGTCGACTCGGGGTGGCATCATGAAGTTGTTGATGGCGGTTTCCGTGATGATTCTGCCGGTGCCGAGGCCGAGGACGGGGACAGTGACCGCGAGGCCGCTGCGGACGAGGAAGAGGAGGATGAAGTTGTTGATGGCGGTTTCCGTGATGATTCTGCCGGTGCCGAGGCCGAGGACGGGGACAGTGACCGCGAGGCCGCTGCGGACGAGGAAGAGGAGGAGGAGGAGGAGTGCGGCGACGGTAAAATTACAGGTGGCCGCTTTCTTATCTACCGTATAAAGCAGAACGCGTGGGCTATTTTCGATACGCGAGGTATCGACTCTGATTGCTGCTATCACGAAGCTCTGGCAGTTGGAAAAACTCTGTATTGGTACAATGATGTGCTAATTGCTTACGACTTGACGACAGAGCGGTGGTACTGGGGACCTGTCAAGGGTTTGGAAGAACAAGGAGAGCAACGCAATTTCACCACCACCTGTCACACGCCACGCTTGTTTCATCTGGAAGACAGTCTCTTTTGTTTGGTTTGGCTCGATGATCGTAAGCATCTGACTGGATCCTCCTATCTCCAGCGCCTTCATTGCACCAAATTTCAGGTTTCTAAGAGGAGATATTTCCCCTTCAGTGCCCGAGGCCACCTCAGTGCTTCTGTGCTGTCTTCCCGTTGTTACCTTGTTCATCCCCGCACGCTCCTTGGAGGTTTCGTTCTCATGTAAGTGATTACTGTACTGCTCACTCTTTTTTCCTTCTCTGAATTATTGATGTCCTTGTTTGCTCCCAACCCAGAATTCTATAACTCAAGCATCTATGTCGAAAAAACCGAGCAACCCACTCTTTTGCAAGGAAATCTAATTATGTTAATGGCGCCACTAATGCACCAGGGCCTTGCCCATGGCTGATGGACCAGAGGGAGCTTGCTCCTCAAATCCTCATTGCCTTCGACGTCTCCAGGACACAATGATCCATGTAAAATCCTCGTCCACCGTCTTCTATCTACAAGAAATTGAAACCAAGGTACCTCCCGCACCCCATCAGCATCTAGTGAAACCCAGCTAGCCTATCGACCTCCCCCCTATATTTCTAAACGATGCCGTCGTTCATAGTCTCCATCTTCGTTTCCTGAATGCAAACTAAACTTGGCCGTCACTTGTTCAAAGACCTTTTGACCTCCATCAGTTTCAGTGGATGATTGAGACCCTAAACGTTCCAAGATCTCAGTGAAGGATGGTCACAAAGGGCACCTTTGTTATGCATAGGTGTTCTGGGTATATGTTGTTCTGGCCTGTTATAATTTATAGCTTATAGTTTCCAACCATTTGTCCTGTTTTAGCCTTGACGGTTGGAAATTAGGAAAATAGAAGGATGAAGGATTATAATGGTGAGGGGGACAATGCCAAAGATGCTTAGAATGATTTGGCAGATTGTTGGAGTTATTTGTGCTGTAAGTAGTCTAAATGGTGTTACATCCCACCTGATATTTGGACAGAAAATTTGCATTCGTAGAGATCTAATACTGGTGTTTGATCTTTGGGAAACTAATACTACGATCGACATTGACAGTGATTTTGTGTGCCTAAAACATTTCAAAATTCTTCCAAATGGAAGAATTGGTTTTAACATTCTTGTTATGTAGATGGTTGTTCATTGTTTGGAGTTTCACTTTGATTGCTGGTGGAGACCAATTAGTTTCAGAAGCTATGGATGGTAAGTAATAGTTCAGTTGAAGAGGGCAGTGCTGCTCTATGCCTTGACAGCAAACCCAGCTATTATTTTACTGATGATTATGTCGTACGCAATGCGAATGGATCGTTATTGGTTTGATGATAAGAGTGGGAGAAGTAAGCTACTTGGGAACATGAAATCTATCACTGCATTGTAGTATCATCAGCGATAATCTCTGGTTCAGAAATGTTACCATTGTTGTCATTGTTCACCAAGGATCTACATATCATAGCTGAGACACCTAATATCTGAGATTTGTGTGTTGGACTTATCATGAGGTCCTCTGACGGTGTGCAGAATCTATCAACATTTCCATGACTCGTGTGCCCAACTAAAAAATATGCCAATGATATATTTTTTTATGTAGGACATGTCATCAAGAACTTGATAATGTGGTCTAATTTTTCATTTCATTTTGCAGGAGTAGCGGGCCTAGCGGCACATCGTGTCACTGAGGATGATGATGATGATTGGCTGGACGAGAATTGGCTGCATGTAAGTCTTTCTCTTCGTTTTATCTTTTTTCCTGTTGTTTGCTATGATTATGATAGGCTACATGTATCATGGAGCAACAACATGATAAGAAGTAGTTGCAGGACTACCGTTGATGTGAGCATTTATTCTCAATTGCAATAAGACGTTACTCTGGATTCCCTATAATTAAAGAGTATTATATTTACGAGATCACTCACTGAGTTCGTGACTTTCTTTGCGTAAACTCTACATCTAACAGGCACACTAGGGAATAAGACATGTTTTCAGTAGGCTACCGGAAACATGCATTTCTATGGTAAATGGCGTGGTTGTTTTGGCATTAGGGCTAGCCAAGTTATAGAAGTTAATTTTATTATTTTAATTTTTTATATGTTATCTTCTTTAAGATGTGATAAACTTCTCTTTGGGTCCGATTGGATCACGAAATTAGCCTTGGAATTGAAAGAGATTTCGGAATTGGACCTTACGAATTACAATTCTGCTGATTGGACGACTTATTTGGAATTGGAATTACAATTCATATCCAATTCCATGAAATTAAAAACATACTTTAAGGCCCACAATCCAATTCTTAAGGCCCAACCTCAAATTTGCAATTCCAGCCCATTATTTTTGTCACTGTTTCTCTCTCTCCACTCGTAGCCTCTGCCCGACACTCTTCCTTCCTCTTTTGATGCAGCCTCACCATGGCAGTTCTTCTCTTCCTTCTCTCTTGATTCTACCTCGCCATGGAAGCTGAAATCTACTGTGCATACGGTGGTGGCTACGCTCCACTTATTTGACGGCGACGGCGGCAAGATCTGCTGCTATGACGGCAGTGACGCCGGTAACGATCTACTTTTTTTTTATGGCGGGACTGCGATTTCGGTGTCGTGGTCTTTGTTGTGGTATGTATCTATGTATTTCGAATCTTAATTCGTTATTGATCTTGATTTTGAGTTTTGGGTCATAGATGGTAGTGTGGCCGGAGCAGGTAGTGTGATCGCATGCGGGCTCGATTTAGGCCCTAAACAAATCAGAATAGTAGGATAGGATTTACATAGTGAGTCCAAGTAGTTGACAAGGTCTAGTTGAGCATCCTCGAGTAGAACTGAATCTACAGAGGCTGGAGACTTGAATTTACTGCTAATTTAGTTTGCTAACATTTAAATAGAATTGAGTACTTTTTAGAAAAATCAATGTGAGTTTTAAAAGGATTCTGAAAGTTCCTAAATTCTGGATAGAGGAATCAAGGTTCTTCCAGCTTGTCTAGGTTTGTTTATCTTCCAGTTGCGTGATTAGTTGAAACTAAGCTACTGAGTTCACACGAGCAGGGTGTTGGCTATCAGCAACTGTTCACATTGAATTTATTCTAATCATGGTTATCTTTGGAATGTATCTTACTGACTTTGGTTGTAGTGGTGTCTTCCTGGGTTCATAGGTGAGGATTTCCTATTGAGTATCATAACAGTGCACTATGCTCTATTATAACAAGACACTCAAATAGAAAGAAAATTGCAATTGAAGGATTCCCTCCAGATTGTGTAAATGTTTGTTTTTCATTTGATAAAGTTGACACAACTGATATAGCTGGCTTGGAATGCGGATGAGAGTTAGAAGTCAATGCATGTTGTATTCATTTTCCTTACTTTTTGTCTGAAAACATGTTTGTTAACTCTTTTCCTCTTAAGTTTTCTTTATTTGGGTTTCTTCTAGTCAAGATTGTAATGGCCCCGTCAATGAGAACTTTTGTCAAGCCATATTCTATTTGCATGGGTCTGTAACTTGTTTTAACATATTTTTTACCTTATCATCTCTGCATTTGTTTCACCTAGCCAACTCAACAAAGTGAAATGGGAGATTGAAAGCAGAAAGTAGGAAATGGAAAGAAAATGACAGAAAACTAGAACAACAATGAGGAAAATAAAAAATAAGAACTAATAAAAGTGAAGATAAGATAAAACATGAAAATAGAAAAAGACAAGTTAAAAGAAGACTGAAAAAAGTAAAAAAATAGGTTCTTACTGGGCTCTTACAATGCGGAAATGGTGATTGTTGTGGTTGAAGGTGGCTGCTGAAAAGAAGTTAGATACTGGTAAAGAAAATGTTGCACAAGGGGAACAATTTGGAAGGACGTCGAGGAAAAAGAAATGAAAAGATGCTATATTGCTAAGACCTGTAAGATTGGTTTGGTCTTACGTGGTTAGTTAATGAATTTCATGATACTTAAGTGGATGAGTGTGATATATAGGTGATTTGCATTATGCACCTGCTTTGAGGCCATTGTGTCAAGTGGCAAAGAAAGTCTTCTTACGACTGTATTGCTTTTTGTGCCGAGTTTTTATAAAAGTATAGTGAAGCAGATTTAAGTTTAACTTTCAGAAAAGCTCGTGTTTTGCGAGCATGATTCTCCATCCCCGACGAATTTCTGCTGCACTAAATGTTGTTCTTTCGATCTTGGCAATTATGGTATTCATTTTCAGAACCTGACATCAGCAGCGGTTCCACCTTGTATAATGAAACCTAATGAAATTGAGCATCTTTCCATAAAATTATAGAACTGAGTTGAATTTTACACTTGCAAACTTTAATTTTAAAAAGATTCGTCTGGTTATGAGTTAGCAACTTGGTGTTGGTCAAATAATGTTTGCAAAAGTAATTTGTAGGAAATCAGATATGAAGCAATAAAATATATTTCTAGTCTTCCTGGTGTTTTGGTTTGTAGTCATTGGTTCAACTGATATTAGGTTGAGATAGCATTCGGTCGTTTGGTTTCTTCTTCCTTTATTGGGTTTCCATTATCTGGGCAGCCATTGTTTCTACATTTCTGTGATGTATATTAGCGGATTAAATGATGGGACTAACTGGTGTAAAATGCTTCGTTTTGCTATTCTACTTGTCTCACTTAGGTAGATGCACTGCTTATCGTAGTAAGTGAAAGTCATGGTTTCCTTGATTGATGGTCACTCCTGAGAAAAAGAATGATAGGCTACCGCGACCATGATCAACCATATGTACCTATATTTTTGTTGGTATACAATGCATTTTTTAGCGTCTTTGTGTCTTGACAATTGTCTACTCCTGTTTCGCAGGGTTCATGTATTTGTTCGGCCAACAGTTAGTCGCATTGTAAGCAGGTAATCGGCGACATTGTTTACTGAATCCACTTGAAAGTGAGTGTCCTTAGCCAAAGATGAGTTACTTCTGAAAATAATTTTGAAGAGGAAAACTGGACTGTGGTAAAGTGAAGTTTGATGTTAGCATTTGGGTTTTGTTAAACGCACACCTCTACAAGGTTGTATTTCAATCTCGCAATTTGCGGGGAATATTCCCTGTGTGCTTGCATGTTATTTCCATCTTTCCCTGTGGACCATTTGCATCTTATTACTGTTCCGGTCATTGCTCTTCTTCTTAATGTTCTAATTGAAATAGTTCTTCTTATTATTGATTTTTGTGTTTATAAATAGATGAGTACCGATAGCAATGCCTCGCAAGTTAGTCTTTCTAATAAAAGAAAGAATGTTGGTGATTCGAAGACAAAATCAAACCTTAGGTGGACTGTGGAAATGGACCGTGTTCTTAATGCTGTCTTACTTGACCAACTTAATATTAGGAACAAAGTTCTTAATGGATGGAAACCAAGTGTGTACAATGCATCCAAGAGAGTAGGATATCAATGGTGAATATGGTCCTAATCTTCCCAGGTTGCTTCATGAATAGGTAGTTTGGACCATGAGACCAGCACTTGGGGTACATCCATGTTGCCTCTCTTACTCATTCGTCTATCCAATATCTTGGTGGGTTCAAGGTGAATTTGACCTCCTGCAGGGGTGGGGGGTAGCTGGGTGGAGGAGTGAGTAGAGAGCCCAACTTTTTCTTCAACAAAGAAACACGGGAGACATGGTGTATAAGAGGTTGAGGAGGTAACCGGAGCTTATAAGCAACTATCCCAACCTCTCCAAAACTTCATAAGGGCCAAAATAATTAGGGCAAAGCTTCAAATTTTGCCTAAGGGCAACACTAGACTGCTTGTATGGCTGCAAACACAAGTTCAACTAATCCCACAGACTCAAACTCCTTTCAGTTCGATTTTGATCTGCATAAAACTTCATCCTGGCTTGAGCAGAAACTAAATTAGCTCTCAAAAGCTCAAGGAAGCTTCTCTGTTTCCACCAGATAGGCATCCAATGGGCTAATATTGGTTGATTCAGGAAGATGTAAGCCCAGTGCTGTGGGTGGATATTACATGAACAGCATTAGAAGGGGTGGGTTGTAGGGCATTGTGAAAGTTGGTGCCGGTGTAAGCCATTTTGACCGTGTCTTAGGTCTATCACCACACAAACATCTGTGATAGTGCTCGACTGCTCGAGGCACTGATTAGCTCTCTCTGCTCACCGTCACTTTGGGGATGATATGCAGCAGACGTGCAGTTGCATGTCGAGAAATGGAAGAGCTTTTGCCAGATTTTGGTTGAGGAAACACCGTCTTTGTGAGATATAATTGTCTCTGAAGACCATGTACTTTAAAATACAAGTCAAAATGGGCCTTGGCTGTAGTCTGAGCTGTGAACAGTGCTTGAGCCAAGGGCAATGAAATGAACCATTTTACTAAGCGTGTCATCGTGTCAACCACCACAAAATATAATTTCATAACAATCAGATTTAGGCAAACTTTATGTGAAATCCAATTGATACAAGACGGTGTCCAGGGTAAGGAAGTTGCTCATTTTTACTCTTACATTGCGGCACAACTCCTTGACATCAAACCTGAGAGGTTTCCAATGTGCGCAGTAGGGGCAGTTGCACGCTGAGCGGTGGCGGGTGAAAGTGGAGGTAGGTCTCATCGGTGGCGACAACAGGTGTGGTGAGTAGTGGGGGTTGGATCATCGATGGTGCAAAAGAGGAGTGTTGTGACGGCAAAGGCTTGACTGATGAAAAATTCAAAATAAATAAACGGGCAAATGAATCATTTTGTTAAAATTCGTAGCGTATTTGATATTTTTTAATAGTTTAGGGATACTTTGCCTTTTTCCATTTTCCTTTTTCTACGTTGGTAGAATAATATCAAGTAGGAGTGAACACGGTTCGGTTTGGGGGTCAAACCGCAAACTGAACCAATAGACCTCGATTCACAAATTCTTAAACTAAACCAAACCAAGACACCTCGGTTTGAACGGTTCAAACGGTTTAAATTAAACGGTTCGGATCGGTTTGAAGTAGTTTAAACATTATGTAGCGTTCAAGAAAAAAATAATAGTCTAATAACAAAAGATTACATCATAGTTGCATTACAAGATAAATTGAAAGAGTAGCAAGTGCAAAAGTGAAATGAAGTTATATTATTTTACAAGGTGAACCACCAATCTGGGTGAAAAACTTAAAAGATAAGTTATACAAGACAAATCATCAAGAAACTATAAGAGCACAACATCATCGGCCCTTGTAAAATGGCCAATCCAGTGAGAACTTAACATTTCAACACTTTAAGCCAAGATCCCATTTTTCACCACATGGTTTAATCTGCAAAACAGGTGGAAATTAAATAAGCACAATATGATAAGTCCTTGAACCATCTCCACCACACTGAACAAGTCTATTCATCCGCCATAATCAAGGCGTTCTATGTTCATCCAATCACATTTCATCAAATGAGTGCAGTGAAAATACGCTAAACAATCATCGGCATGGAAAAAGTGTATAATTATCTATTGTCGGTGTTACACATGATGTCCTAAGCTTGGCTGGGCAGCAGCATACTCTAAGGCTTATAAGCCAACCACAATTGTTCCCTGGAAGAGCTTTTCACTCATGTACTTCAGACATGTAAAGGGGTTTTGTGGAAATAGTTAAGACAGATGATCTGGCTTGGCCCCAAGGTTCCTGCTTGGTGGCCTTTTCTTTTTCCTATTCCCTCTATTTGCAAAGTTTTGGTCCAGTCCCTTGACAAAAGCAAGCTCAGTATCCTAGTAACAAGTATATCTCCAACTCTCCATGATACTTTCCACGATCACTCTAGTAGTATCTGTTGCATTTTCCTCATCCACCGGCTCCTTTCTTAGCATCAGGCATGCCATTTCGGCATTATTTGTGTTATTGCTAGACGCTAAACGACCTCTTTCTCATTCTGCTCTATATAAATACTCTTGTCTAACTCACTGTCCTGTTTCACTCTCTGTGCATCATGAGTTGAGCAAAACTAGAGATTCTTGTCAAATTATGTTTAATCCTCCCTTTGAAAAATCCTTCTTCATCTTTCGTACTCCTGAAAATTGACAGTTTAAAGAATAGATCTTGCAGCCCCTCTCACATTTCACTTTCGTCAGCCTGTACATTCTGATTAAATTACGATAAAGTACATTACGCATCTATATTTCTCATGGGTAAAAAACATTTCACTACTGGCATGTCTTTTCCTAATGCTACACAGTTGCTTGTTTCTTTACCTAAAAAACTAGAATCAAAATTAGAACTCACATGCTCACTATTCAGAAGCCGAAGAGAGCACGCTTATATCCAAGAAATCTCTGTTGGGATTTTGGAATGAGATTGAAATCTGGGCAGTGACCTTAATCTTCCCAAATATTGGCCAAATCTGATGCAATAGATAGATAGAGAGATCGCGATCTAAGAAGAAACGCGTGGGCACTGGGCAGTGACCTTAATCTTTCCAATTATTGCCGATTGGTTTGGTTCATCCGTGGGCTACGAATCTACGATGTCTGTGGGTGTGTTCACTGTGTTGTCTTTGAAGAAGAAGAATGGAAGAGAGTAGCAATGATTTGGATTTTGGAAATGATGTAAAGGAAAGAGTTGCGGCTGAGTCTCTAAAGAATGAAAAGAACAAGAGTGAATAAATTTAGGGTAAGGAGGTTAAACTCTACCCTGGTTATTCAGCTAACCAGGGTAAGGTATACATATATTTTTTAATTCCTATAACCCTCGGTTCGGTTCGGTTTAGTGTCGGTTTGGAAATCCTGAACCGTGAACCGAACCGAACCGGCCTCGGTTTAAAAAATCTTAATCCAAATCGTTCAATCTCATCAACGGTTCGAATTCTATCGATTCGGTTCCATCGATTTGAACAATTCGGATCAGTTTCATCAGTTCGCTGCTCACCCCTGATCAAGGACTCCAGGGGAAGAGAAGGGAAAAAAGAGTACAGCCCTAAATACCCAAAACGAGTTTGACTGATGAGTAGTACGAATATAAATATAGTGGATAATATGGAGCTAATCCCTAGCGTTTGAATAAAGGTAATGCAATTTTTCTTCTTCATCTCCAGTTGTCTGAGCCACATGACGAAGTGCCGAGATCATCCTCTTTTTTTTTTTTCTCAGTAACACGCTAAACCTCTCCAACAAAGGAAGGTCTGTCCATGTTCCCAAAATACCACTTCCCCTCCCTTTAATGCCAAAAAAAAAAAAAAGGAGTTCACCTCCAATTGCCCCTGCAGCTCGACACCACCAGCCAACTCCCCTCCCTATGCTCGAATCCCTGATTCTCCACCTACTCCCACACACACCCCATCAACCACTCCACCCACTTCCTCACACGCACCACCTCATCCACCCACGTACACAGTAGGGATGGCAAATTGGGGGTTTAATTGGTGCCCTGTCCCCCTGTATGGCACTTATTTGGGGAGCCCCTAAATAGATTGGGCAAATAGGGATGGGTCAAATGAAGATATAATGAAATTGGGCTATTTGGACTCCCTATATATCTAACACTTAACCAATATACTCCTCTCTCTCTCTCTCTCTCTCTCTCTCTCACACACACACACACACACATACACTACACAAAGCCTATAATAAGCAACCACCACCAACCGTTGCTGGACATTTCCGGCAACCACCCCGCGCGCCGTCGACTGTTGCCACCGCCCATTTTCGGTAGTAACGGCCCACAGTCATCGCCAGCCATCGCCCACCTTCGACAACTGTCTTAGCTCGTCGCCACTGCCAACCAAAATATAAAAATAATTGTTTTAGCAGAAATTAATGACTAGTTTAAAACAAAATTAGAAATTGGGCACCCTGTATTGGATCGGGTTAAATGGGGTGGGTTGAATCTAAATGGGAGAGGACATGACACATTAAATCAATGATGGAGCAACATGGGGATGAGGCGACTTGGGTTGGGGCGCAGAGAATTCAAAAGTAGGATAGGGTTTTTTACTAATAATCGATAGTCAAAATCAATCTAATCGGAATCCTTTTTTTTTATCAAAGCGCCGAATTTCTAATTAAATTCTCATAGGCCCCTTAGAATTTCTTTGAGAGGCTATTGTATAATTTGCTCGGTGTCCCATATTGCCATTTAGGAGCATACTCTGGATCGGAATCGTGGGGAGTACTCCTTGATCATTTCTACCAACTTAAAGCCCCAATTAGAATTCCCTTTATGCACAGAAAAATACTGTGGAATAACTTACATAATCTCTATTACGAATCCTTTGTGTTGGGAAACAAGAACAAGGATCGGTTTTTTGGCAAGGTACGGAATGTATCGTCAAATATTCAATATGATTTCACAAGATCTAGTTTCGGTCGAATGTCAAAAGATCCATAAAATTAATTAGACTATGATTTAACTCATTTTTTCTTCTTCTTTTCTTTCCTGAAGAAGAAAAAATCATTTGTACTCATAACTCAAGTTGGATAATTATCAAATAGCTCAAAAGAAAATCTTTAGGCAATTCATTTAATTTATTGAGTTAGAATAACTTTTTGCCGCTTAGTTTGGTAAGCAAATGATAACTCACCTTCATAACGTTTACTTGAAGTGACATTGGTTTTTGCGAGCGCCCATCGTTTAACTTGAGCTATTTTCTTTACTCGGCTTCTTTACTGTTGTTGATCGAAATTGATTTTCCAAAAGATGGTAGAAAATGTAAGGACATATATTAGCTCTGTAGGTGTTTTCTTTTTTTCATTTGGCTTTTTGTAGCTCTTTTTTTCTTTTGATATACGGATCAAAAATAACAAAATCTCATGGGCCTCTATGACTTTTATGTTAGTATTACCACATAAATCTTATCAAAGTCTTTGTTTGCTGTGACTTTGTCCCAGCTGACTAGATGATATTTAAAACGATCCTCAGTACCTTGCCATAAAAACTTGCCCATAATTTGATGAAGTTTATTCTTGACCTTTGAAGGAATAGGAAATAGTGATAAGTAGTACGTGGGTAGACTGCTTAGAACACTTTTCAATAATGTAAGCCTGCCCCCACTGGAGAGGAATTTCATCTTCCACCCGGCTAGCTTTCTTACATCGATATAATAGAAAAAAGCAAAGGGAACACATAAAAACAGCCAAAACTTTCATGAATTGGATGTTCATGTAGGTCCAACAAAAATTCATTCTTGTAAAGTAGTGTGCTTTAACCTAAGACAGGCAAATCTATTAAATTGTATCTCAGGTTTACCTCTTTTGGTGGGATTTCAGCACATTAAATCAAAACCCAGTGAAATCCCATTGAATCCAATTCCAAATCCACTTCTAAACCTGCTGGTTAGTTGACTATTGCTCAATCTTCCATTGCGCAACGGATGTTCTAAAGCTCTTAAAGGGAGGAGAGAACAAGAGGCGAGTCAAGGGAAGCCCCAAAGAGAGGAAGCCCCTAAGGGGTGAGGAGAGCAGTTCCCAAGAGGTGAAGCAAGAGAGCCCCCAAGGGGTGAGGTGAGGTGAGGTGAGGTGAGGAGTCCCCACAGTGAGAAACAAAGGAGCCCCCAAGGAGTAAGGAGAGAAGTCCCCAAGTAAGGAAGGCCTAGGCTAACCCACGTGGGGAAAGCCAAGGCCAACCTCCAAGGGGGAAAGCCGAGGCCAACCCACATGGAGATGGCCGAGCTAAGGGCAACCCCCAAGAGGAAGGCCAAGGCGACCCTTGCGGGGAAGGCCATGAAGGACCCCCCATGGGGGAAGGCCAAGGCTGATCTCCTCAAAAGGGTGTGCCAAATCCCGTACTTAGGCAAAAAAATGGAGAAACCATTGGGAACGCACTTAACTTGAGCGTGCACTTTGGTTTGACATGCTTACAGGCATTAAACGTTGACTGTTGAAGATGTTGATGTGTGGCAAAAATGTGTTTCGTGGGCAGTCAATGGGACGACCAACACGGTTGGTAATAACAGTTTATGCACATATTTTATGTCTATCCTCATAATTTTCGGGATCGTCGTTGAAAGGACTGAAAAGCTAATGCATGACTTATTATGGTGAGGTAATGATATGGACTGGGGATCAAATAAAATATGTAATGATATGGATTGGGGATCAAAGAACAATGCTTTGCCTTCTATCGATAGAGGCCCTCCCTCTGTTCTAAGTGTAAACGCATGTGTAAACACCTTAACTTTATTGCAAAAGGGTTTCTTTGTTCTTTGAGCGTGCAGACTTTAGTTACTTTAAGTTTCCATTTTTGTATTGTTTCTGTTTTCACTGAAGTTCTCATGTAAGAGGCAAAAAAGAATCTACTTTAAATTGGGAATTTGCCCCCAAGCGCAAACATTGGCATGCGCTATGGACCTTTTTAATCTAAAAAAGGAAACATGCCGAGTACAGAAGTCGTGTAAGAAATAGCGGAGTCAATAATGGCACAAAAAAATGATGCTACCAACAATGGTGGTGATACTGGAAAAGTAAGGAATTCTCAGAGGCCCCCTCCAATGCTCGCAATCCAGGGAATACTAGTGGTAAGAGTACGAGTGATGGCACTAACATGAATACAGAGATGACAGTTAGAGAAACTGAGGCAGTTGACTAAAATGATGAAACAATGGACTACTTGATGAATCGGATTAGTCCATCGACTCAGGCCCTTACTGCTAGGTATCTCAATTAATGACTATTCTGCAGAGCCAAACTGTGGCTTTCAATAAAACAGCCAGTGGTCGGGATCATTTTAAATTCAAAAATTATGGAAGAAATAAGAAAGATAGCAGAGGAACGAAATGTCTCTGAAAACAAATTAATCAAAGATTTATCTGGAGAAATCCAAAACAAACTCCGTTCATTGCCAAAATAATGGATGCGAATTTGCAAAACGAAAAAAGCTCTCTTAAACTACCACAGTGAAGTGGTAGACGGAAATGTCTCTCTTATAATGATAGGGCGACTACTCTGACACAACCAAATGGAATGAGTTCAAATCATCCCAACGAGTCAGGTTGGTTTACTCCCAACTCCTATAGATGGTAGAGACCCAAGGCCAAGAAAAAAAAATACTATGAAAGCAGGCCCCGCAACTTGGCCTAATAATATTTAGGTGCCAAGAAATGGAAATGACCAAGTTGGTAATGGACAAGGGCCAAGGGGTAAGAATGCTTATACTCCTCCCCACAAGAGAGGATTAGAGGGAGCTTCTTGATTTGAAAACCCAACATGTGATGAGGTTGATGGATTTACAAAGCCGATTAGCTTTGGAGTTAGAGAAATGGTGGGGTTAAGAATGGGGCCCAACCACATTATGAGTTTAATCAAGTTGGCGCAATTTTTAGTGGAATAGGCCTATCGATAAGCCAATATATAAAAAACCGTAGCCTGCTACAATTGACCAAAAGGATATTCCTAGACAAATGAAAATCCCACCTCTTCCATGGAAATCGAAATTAATTGACCATAGAACATATTGCATACCTTTTGGCTTTCAATGTGGGTAATTTGGTCAAAATTAGTAGATAAAATGGAAATAGTTTTGGTACTCATTAACTGGGTTTTCCTTTTCATAATTTGCCAAATTTATCACCAAACTCTGTCATAGCGAATTGTCTCAACAATTCTAGACCCGGTAAGGCCTAGGCTCAGAGTCGCCATCTTATTATATGAAAAAAGAAAAGAAACTAAGAAAAACCCTAAAGGACTCTAAAATGCCCAACTAGGCTTTTAATTTTTCAAAAAAAGAGATGATGGAATCCTAAGTTAGACAACGTAAAGGTTTGGGCACCGGTCATACCCTAAGGATCTGTACTGTCTTTATGATTTTTTGGCATTTTTAATACGTAACACATAAACATGCACATAAACATATAAATATCCCCTAACATAGTTCTATGACTTCAGTTTGAATTTGACAACTGGGGACAAAAGGCCTACAAATCCGGTCCGACAAACCGGAATCAAAACTATCGTAGTACAACCAAACCCTACAGAAAGCAACATAAACTTGGTCTTTGACACAAATAGGATAAATACATTTGAAAGACTTTTTTTATAACTTTTATTCTAATGACAAAAATTGGGTCACGAAAATGAGAGGCACTCTAGACTTTTCTAATCTAGTCTAAACTAGAAAGCACTATAAGATTATGTCCATATGATGCTTGCTTAGAAGACTTAAAAATACCTCGCGACGAATCCACGATGCACGTAGATTACACCTGTGGAGAGTTTTTGTATGAAATACTGAATTTTTCCTTAGAACTGATGCACCACTTCTGGAGGGAAATGGTCCAAAATTTCTAAAAAGAATGGCCCCATCATTCTGTAACCCAATGATTCCTTTTATTAAAGCCTGGGGCTCACAGAATGATTTTTGAGACTAAGATCTCTAATAAAGTCAAATATTTGACTAGATTCACAAACTGAGAAAAAATTAACTAACCGCCCACTTTGTCGAGAACCGGCCGGTTCATCCTTTAATATTCTAAGAGTTTTTTCCTGAATTTTCAGGACATTAGCCACCCTTAATTTGATTATTATCTCTAACAAAGATGCAAGTTAGCTAAGCATCTGCCAGCCCCCCATTGTTCAGGCCATAAAAGGTTATATCTGTCATGATTTGGCTACCTAGAACAATGATATTGGGCACCTACGACACACACGGGAAATTCACTCAAGTTCTGGGTATCATCTTCTGGCAATGGAAGGTCGGTAGCACCTTACATTTCCATTTATTACAATTATCGTCTGGCATCATTTGTGGAAGCTGAAGTTTCCTCACAAACTTTTATTTTTCCTCTGGCAATGTCTTTGGGATCGCCTTCCTACTCGTAAAGCTTTGCATCGTAGAAATCTTACCCGCGGTTGTTTCATGCCCTTTATGTCTTCAACATGATGAGTCGGCCATACATATGTTCCTACAATGTGAGGCGGTGCGACCTGTCTACTTTGAGGGGAATCTTGGATTATGATTGTATACTCAGCATTGCTCTATCTGTTTGGCTAGTGGGATGGCTTCTTATACATTTGCATTCTTAGGCCACTCCTTCCCAAGCCGTCAGCATAGTGGCTTATACCCTTTGGTATATTTGGCTAGCGCGCAATCAATCGGTGTTCAGCGATTCCAGTTTCTGCCCGTTCGACATCATTGGCCACATAGGTATTCTTTGGCAGTCACACGTCTCAGCCATTACTGAGAAATAAGCATTACATACTTCCCCCTCCACTCGGTGAAGCCATAATTGGTCAAGAAGCAAAGGACCAATCCTTAGTACATGCAACACCATACTTTTGCACTCCTGTATTTCGCTCGCACTGGGTTTTAGGCCAGTTTCTTTTAGATTTAATATGATTTGGCGCCCAGATAGATTGTGGGGGTGTCGATATGGAAGCAATTGATTAGACAGGGTCACATAGGTGGGCCTCATTTGCACGCTTTATTTCCTATATTGATAAATCACTCGCTGCTGTGATTGGTCTCAGTTATGATTGGTCACAGTTATAATGTGTTCTGGACTGTGGCTCATGATTTCTTACATATCAAGTTATTTGGTAATGCTCTGTCTTTGACAACACAATTGTAAGGGAAGGTTGATCTCTCTACAACAAATTTCCCGACTCTTTTTTACTTATTTTACAGATTGAATGCTGCATCGTGCTACTCTATCAGCCTCGCCAATAAGCAACTTTTGGCTAAAGCTTGAAGATTAGCTTTATCATGCTTTTTTGTGCCCTCGAGCAAAGGCGTCAGTTTTCCGCCTCCATAGAACTATGATGGGCTGGAGAGTTTCCCCGTTATCATGGCTAAAAACATCAATGGAGGATGCTTTGATAGAGATGGTGACGACAATATTCTAGGTGGCATTTTGTAGTGATTTCACTTGAGGGTGAATACTCTCACGAAAAACCAGTGGAAAGAAAAAGAAAAAAAAACACCGTACACAAGCATCTTTTTTCATAATACAAAAACTGCAAAAGTGAACAGTAGTGGCCCGTTTTTATAGGGCTTTGGACCTGGCTTGGACCAGGCCGGAGTATCCAAGAAAAAATCCCGAGTTTTGGCCCAACCCAAAATCGGCCCGAAATTGGCCCGTTTCTAGCCCGAATGTCGACCCTTTTTTGGCCCGAATTTCGGCCCTTTTCTGACGCTAACGTGGGCTGGCCATTGAGGGAACAAAGCTTGGAATTGTCTAAGTTTTTTTTTAGTCTAACGGTAATTAATTTTTCAATCAATATTACTTAAATTATTCAATTCAAGTGGTGATAATTGAGGTACTGGACTACGCATCGCATTAACAATTTTACATATTTTAGACAACCCTTTACTATTTTGCACCTCTTAAGAAGTATTATGTGGTACATGCCTCGTGAGCTAATAAGCTACTACAGGCAGTAAACACAGATGTATTTCACTGATGATGGATGGAAAATTTAAGAAAGAAGAGAGACGAAGATGGCTTATAGACTTTGCTAAAGTCTAACCGTTACGGACGGCGAAAAAGTAGGAGATGCATTACTTAATTACTTCTTCATAAATTTGTTGCTGGGTTCACATTCAATACATATTAAAGACTGCAATTCTACTCCATCGAGATTGAGAGAAAATTTTGATGTCAATTTGCTAGAAGTTATTACTGTTAAAAATTACTACTTCACTCGTTTAAGGCTTTTCAGTCGAACATTTCAATTGATAAAATCCATAACTTATGAGACTGGATATTGGGAAACTAGGAGATAACTTGCTCAGAGGATTAGCCAGTGATGCTGATGATAACTTGGAAAAGATAAAAGAGAATATAGGAAAGGATACACCTCTGAGACGGCGGATGTAGCACTAGTACAACGTCAATATATAGGAAAGGATACATCTCTTATACTCCATTACAGAATTACTACATTTACTTGCATACACACATTTTTACTAAATGATTTTCATTACATGTACACATATTACTACATTTACTTGCTTGCATACACACAATTTGCTTACATAATAATAAGAAATTACCGCAATTCAAATCTTATACTTTGAATAACAAGAAGTTGGGAAAGAGAAAGAAAAAAAAAGGGGCCCGGCCCTAAATATTGGGCCTAGGGCCAGGGCTTGGACTGGGCCTATATATCCCAGAAATCTGGCCGGCCCGGCCCAGCCCGTTTCCTTCCCCTCTGGCCTGGCCCGGCCCCAGCCCGTTTTCCTCTGAGGCCCGCTGGGCCGGCCCAAGCCCGGCCCATTGACATCTCTAGCCGCATCAGAGCCTCAATGTCAACCCAATGCTAAAATACAGAAGCTTCCTCACCAGCTCTATGAGCATTGAAGATGGAAGAGTCCGTTGAGTCAGAGTCCCGTTTCTGGATAGATTTGACCGTCATGGACTTCATTGGCTTTCCAGGAAGGGCCGACGCCATTGACAACATCATCAGCCAATAAGTTAAATTTGAGACTAGCATGGACACGGTAATAAAATGTCTTCACACAGCCACAACCAGATAGAGTAAACACGGATGCAAGTACAGGGGGTCGACAACAGGCATATGTTTACCAGCTACATGAATATCGAACACTATCTACTCTCTATGTTTTTTCCCTCTAAAAGCAGACATACAAAGAATTAACTATCTCAGTTTTTTCCCTCTAAAAGCGAACATAAAAAGAATTAACTACCGTTTTCGTTCCAGAAACTTCAAGCTAGTAAACGGACCAGTACCATTGATTCTCTTCTTTTATGGAAAGACAGAACGTGCTAAAATACTGTAGCTTCCTCACCAGCTCGCTTAGCATTAAACATGGAAGAGTCCGTATAGTCAGAGTCCCCTTTCTGGACAGATTGAACGTCATGGTCTCCATCGGCTTTCTGGGAAGGGTCGACGCCATTGACAACTACATCATCAGCCAATAAGTTAAATTTGAGACTAGCACAGACACAGTTGGTAGTAAAATGTCTTCACACAGCCACAACCAGATACAGTAAACACGAATGCAAGTACAGGGGGACGACAACAGGCATATGTTTACCAGCTACATGAATACTGAACACTATCTACTCTATCTTAGTTTTTTCCCTCTAAAAGCGAACATACAAAGAATTAACTACACGTTTTCGTTCCAGAAACTTCAAACTAGTAAAACGGGCCAGCACCATTGATTCTTCTTCTTTTATGGAAAGACAGAACGTGCACGCGTGCGCGCACACGTACATGATACATATCCATCAAGATAACAAGACAACAAGTCACTAGACCACATCAAAAGGTATCCTTTGAAAAATTAAAAGATGGCCAAATGCAGCAATACTTTGAACAATGCTCAAGTACCCTAGAATATGTGGGGTGGAGGGCAAGAAGAGCGAAAAAGGTCGAGGCACAATGGGCCTTCAAAGGAACCAGGAGGACCTTCTCAATTATGGCTAAAACGCAGAACTGTTTTATTGCAGTTACGATTTCCACATTGTATATTTCACAACAAAATTAAACACTTGCACCGCAGTTCAACTACTGCAGCTTTGTTCTGCTTTATACTTGCAGGTCTAGTTTCTTCTTCCCCATTTCACTTTCAATGAAGTTAAGCATTTAATTGGCGTGATCATGAATGTGTTAAAAGTTGAAAGCAGAAACTACAAAAGGAGCTAAATGGAGAATACACCACTAAGCTATACAAAAGGTAAAGCGAGTATGACGTGACACCTTATGCAACTCAATAAGGCAACCTTAACAACTCGTCATAGAAATCACGCATATCAAATTTCAAGTCAACACCTATTTGGCTGAGGCACCTCTTGACCTCTGATTGATTTGAACTTTGGTATGCATGTTGCATGTAAGCATATCATGCATTCCAAATTTCCAATTGTCAATTTTATTAAGTTTGAACTTTTAATGAGTTATTAACCATCAACTTTATAAAATTTGAATTTGTTAGCTATTAGAGGTCACCTTTTATAAGTTTTCTAAGGTGTCAACTCACACTCACTTTTCCAGTATATAGAGGTGTTTGTGTGAGTGTGTGGGTGTCGTGTGTTGGGGTGAGGTGGGGTGAGGTGGGGGGGGGGGGGGGGGTGCTAAATTCACACACCCTGCTATTGTCATTGCTTTTTAGCACAATTATCATTGACCACTTCTTTGTAATTCCTTATTTGCTTCACCCACCCATTTCGATAAAAATAAAAATAAGCATTTAATCTGCAAGTAAAAATACGTGAACCATGGATAGTAAAGCAGAATTTACAAAAAGAGCTAAATGGAGAACACATGACCGCACTACACACACACATACAAGTAAGAGAAAGCATGAAGTGACACCTTATGTAACTCATACAACGCGACTTTGATAGCTCATCATAGATATAATGCATATCAAGGTTCAAGTCAACACCTATTTAGATTAGACACCTCTTGACTTCACCTCTAGTATGCATGTTGAATGCGGGCATATCATGTATTCCAACGATCAAGTTTATAATTATGAAACTTATTCGTCAGCTCATACTTTTTCATAAACCCACACCATCTTTTTACTAAATCCACACCCCCTTTCTAGTTTTTTGCTTTTTGACACATTCTCACTGACCACTCTCTCGTAATTCCTTACTTGTGCCTACCCAACTTCATTGGGTTTCTCTCTCCTTTGTTCAATGAACGACTTCCCCCAAAACTGAAACCGTATAATTCTCCAGATCTGATTTGCTCCAACAGTGCCATCCCAAAAAACCCCAGTCATCTATTCTGCCACCTATTTGATCGCTTCTCTATCCACCTTGATTGCCAATGGCCCATCATCCGAGTTCTACTTTTCTCACCCCCAAGATACAAACACCAGTCACCAAGTATATGGGTCATTTGCCACCAACTCTATTGGACCTCTAAGCTGTCAGCCGAAGTTTTGTGTAGACAAGTGATGCATAGACGAGTACTAATAATTGATGGCGGGTTTCATATGGTGTGCTGCTATTTGCTGATTTGATGCGAGATATGAAGCATATTGAGGAAAGCGGTGAAAATCAAATTTCAATATTGGGAGAACTCTTCAAAGGAAGTCACTTATATTTTTCAGCTCTTCACAATTGAGGTTGTAATGACTACGGCTGTGCTTAACGGGTTTAAGGTTTCAACAATTAAGTTCGTTATAATCGATGTGCAGAGTTTGGGAGGGAATAAGGTGCAGCCTTAAATTGGCTTTGATTTTCTAGATATTATACAACCTTTTGTGTTCTTTTTTGCTTTGGAGTATACCTGTTGAAGGAAGAAAAAGCACCTCCTTAAAAATTTTAAGCAGATACAGAGAATCAGTTGTAGGTAAAACAGAGGCAAAAATGGACATAAAGTCCCTGAAGGGGTAATCGTGTCAAAATGGTAATAAAGGTGGATAGGGGTGTATATAATAAAAGAGGGTGGGGAATTAGCCCCACCTCATATTTATATATAGGCACGCACACGTGCGCGCACACATATGTGTGTGTGCGCGCGCACGTTTGTGCGCGCCTATAGAAAAGAACACAGCAAATGGAACACACAAAAATAGCCAAAACTTCATGGATTGGATATTCATGTAGGTCCAATAAAAATTCTTTCTTGCAGTGTGTTAACATAAGACAGGCAAATCAATTAAGCTGTATCTCACGTTTACCCGAAGCAAAGTAAGAGTCGGCACCCAGAGCGAAGCGGAAAACAGACAAAGCTGGCTCCCATCTCATATACACGACCTCTGCTTGACATTGGTACAACTTACCAGATGGATCTTTGACCAGCAGGGTGATGTAGTAAACGGCATGGTGATTAGTTATCAGGTCGCCCCTTACTCTCTTCACCTGTTCTTCAGCCTAAATGCAGTTTTATGTACACAGATAATATCAGTTGCAAAGAGTTCATTACTTAAGACAGCAAAGTAAGAGGGAGAACAGAAAACACAGACCGGGGGACAGCTCCGGTTGACCTTCAAGGTCTCCACAAACTTAAGTTTTGCACCCTAAATGCAGTTTTAAGCAAACAATAACTTCCGATGCAGAGAGTACATTGTTTAAGATGACAGAAGTAAGGCAACAACAGAATCGAAAGCCACATACAGTATCGTTGTTGTACTGCTCAACCGCGAACCGAGGCGCATCCACAAATCCAGTGTGAGAATTGTAAGGTGTAACCTCAATAACGCCCCCTTGAATACTCCAACCAAATTGGCTCCCAATGTCAAATCCCTGGGTTCAAATCAAACAGTATCATCTCAGGCTATTTTGCTTTGGGTCTGATTTATACCATACACTTTTGCTTTATTTTTCTTCGAGTTATACCGAGCTTTCTTGAACCTGCAAACCATAATGTAAAAATTCTGCATCTTCTTCCCAATCACTTCTCGGTCGTTTCCCATGAAATCTTCTCTTTTGGCCGATCACAGGTGTTGAGAGATGTAAAACTGAGAAGTAAAGGGAGATAAGAATTAGGAGCATATGAGAATAAATTGATCACAAGTGTCTTTTCTCTTTGTAATTAGATCAGGTACCAAAAAGGCGCTCAAAAAACGAGACAGAGCGGTATACAAGCTCAATAAAGCTGTTCAAAAAAAGCTCAAAAAAGGCGCCAATCATAAGAGAACAAAAACCATAGTTTTCGGTATCGTTCTGCACAGGTAGATGCCGTTTTTTTTACTTGGGCCAGTACAAAGTACCAGACGTTCCATAAATCTTGGGAAATACCGGTATACCGGCTGAAACAGAGTGTACAGGTCAAAATGCATGCTCCGGCCAAAAAATAGAGCTTTGAACAAGGGGTGTAAAATTGGATTTTGCGGGATTTTCATAGATCTGGACATCAGCCTTCAGATCTCTCACTATTTGCATTTCTTGGTTTAAATCTGAAACGAATAAGGAGTGGATCGACAAAGAGGAACCACACTGTAATTGGGATGCAGCCAAAACTTGTAAAAATGGAGAAGGAAGGAGATAATAGATATCTGAGAAGAGGATAAAGAAAAAAAAAGGGAGAGAAACTGCAGCTATCTTACTTTGACAAATTGTTTTAGAAGTCTTCAGTTCTTGGATTTCTCTTCAGTTCTTCATATTAACTCATACCTGTAAAGTACATACATGACACACACACACGGACAACTCAACTTTTGTTTTCCTTTGTCTTGTATCTTGATCAGAAGTGGAGGTGTGTGTCTCTGAGACTCTTGACTTTTGGTTATTGCGCTCACAACCACTACTACAGTCAAAACTACCTATTATTTTCGATATTTTTATTTTGATGTACTATATAATACTTCATATTCAATTCTAGTTGAACATGTGACCTGTGACCCGATTGATTTTTCCGGTTTAGTGAACTGTCCAGTTATCAGAACAATGGTGAACAGTATCCTTAGCACCATAGTTTATTTATTTTTTTGTTTTGGGTAATTTACCTTAAGCGCCATATACAATAAAGAGAACCCTATCTATAGTCCAACGCTTGCCTTCTTTCATTGCTTTAGCGTTCTTTATTATCTTTAAATACGTAGTTATATAGTTTTAATCACTATATATGCTATGTAGAAATAAAGCGGATTACAGTTGCAAGAAAACGTCATTGCTACTTATATGCTCCTCCATACAGTATTTATAACGATGCCAAAAATTTAGGTAGCGTTTATAATCACTTAAGTTTAAACTTAGGTAGCATTTATAATCACTTAAGTTTCCAGTTTTGTAAACTAAAGAAAAAAACGCGTTTGGCACACAGTTTTTTTTTTTTTTTTCTCTTCAGTTTTTAAAATAGGGTTGTTTCTGAAAACTCCCATTTTGGAGTTTTGGGTTTCCAGTTTTGGTTTTAGTTTTGATACCACGACCCCCACCGCCACCCCCCCGGCCACCACCACCCCCACCGCCATCCCGCCCCCACCGCAAACACCCAAAAGAAAAAGACCCAAAATAAAGACTCTGCAATCAAACACCCATTTGTTTTTGTAAAAAATAAAAACTAAACTAAACTGATTTTGGTTTTTGGTTTTTGGTTTTTTGGAAACTAAAAACCAAAACTGTAAGTGATTTCAAACAAACCCTTAGACTTGAGTTGCTCCATCGGCCTCTCCAACCCCAGAAAAGCCCTATTCTTCCTTTCCAACCAAAAGGTCCAAGCCCAAGGAAACCAAGAATAATCAAGCCCCAACACCAAAATTATGAAGGGACCAACTTCTCAACAAATCAAGCACCTAAAACTCGTAAAGCCTAGAACAGACTGATTCAAAAGTCAAGCCACCAAACAAAGAGGAATGAAGTCAAACACCAAGGGAAAAACATAGAAATGACAATTCAAAAGGTCTTGGGGGTAGCTTTCAAATGCTTCTTTCTTTGCGTTACAGCAAAAGCTAGTAGCAATCAAAGCACACTCAAACGAGGCCTTTTTATATATTTTTATTTTTTTGGTTGTTTTGTTTGTGTGTGCCACGAGCATCTGCCGCTAAAATCTGAAAGATCAGTAGGTTTAGCAGTCAAGATTTGGAGTCCAAGAGTCCAAATCTTGCTTGACTGGGCTAACTTGTCGACACAAAAATTAGATTCAAGTCAAATGAACATTAGTCTGCAGTCCCATTCCTTTTCAAGCAAGTTTCTTATTCGAAGAATCAGATTCCTACGTGGATCCACGAAGGAGTTGTTTGTAACGGCCTCGACTGCCTCAAAAGCATCGGATTCCAAAATCACTTTTCTGAGCTCCTTATCCCAACAATCTGCAGTCCCTGCAATATAGCCCACAACTCCGCTGTACGGCTATTTGTGAGCCCAATATGCTGTATAAATCAAAACAACCATTGGCCACAGTGACCACGCACTAATCCGTCTACACCAGCTCGGCCTGGGTTTCTTTCGGCAGCTCTGTCAACAGATAACTTTGGTTGAGACAGTGCAGTATCTTTAGTCTGGCTTATGAACACACTGGCCTCCTTAACTTAGGATAAAATAATCTCTGCCATATTTTTAGGTAACACACCAGCTCGCTTATGTACAACTTTATTTCTCCAATACCACACGAATATACAATTTTGGCAAAAATGGAACTCCACTCGGCCCAAGTATATACCAAGGTATCTCCATATTCCAATCAATCCACACACTTAAGTTTAACAAGGGCTTTAAGCTCCCATTTAGCTCCAAATTAAACAGCTTTGCAACCCCTTTAATTGTCCGCATGTTATGCATAATGAATGTGTGTGCATACAGAATTATATAAAGACATAAAGATGTGTGTGTGTATATATAAGTAGAGCTGGGAAAAACCAATTTTTCCAGCTCATCTGGGACCATCCACATCAAAAAATGGACGACCCCAATCTCTATCTTTTTAAAAAGGACGAGTGGCGGTTGGCAGAGAAAGAAGGTTTTATCTTGATTCACTCACTATGAAATATGAACAAGAACCCATACATATAATCATGATCAGTTTTTTATTTATGAAGCTATAAATAAAGTGGAAGGGATTTGAGATGAGAGAGGAAAAAAGAAAGCCAGTTTGCAGTACTTTCTAAAGACAAAACAGAGTGCCCCATCCGATGTCCTTTTCTTTTTCACAGCTCCAAACCCAAATCAAAAACCTCCAAATCCATCCACTGCTGAGCTACACCACCATGTCTAATATGTTCATCAATTTAATCCAACTTTATATCTGCCTGCACATACAGATACACAACCACAATATGTTTTCCACTTTTCCCTCATTTTCTTTTTTTCTTTTTTTTAAAGTTAGAACTAATACTAGAAATGCATTTTTCTGATTTGTGGTCTTTAGGGTTGATATATGGGGATTATGGTAGTTGACCATTGGCTATGCTAACAACAGGGAAAATGGACGCAATAATAGTGCCAATAAACTGAAGAGGCATGGACCTACTAGAGAAATGGATATTCACAAACCTAGAAATGATACTTAGGGTTTTGAACTGAAGCATAATAATTACAACGGAATTTCATCAATCTTTTGGGGCCTTCGGCAGAACACACACACAGATTATATATATATACATATATATACATATATATATGTATATATATATATATGGGAGCTGATCCGTTGATAACGCTAGCAAAATAGGCGAAGTTGCTAACGCGATCTGGCCGTCCACGCGCGATCTGTGGACGGTTCAGATCTTTTTTTTACGTTTTTTTTAAGTCCGTCCGCTACATTATGTAGCGGACAAATTTGTGACAAAAATACCCTCCAACTTAAAAAGAGCCCGTCCGCTACATTATGTAGTGGACTAGTTTTCGGACCTTTTTTCTCTTTCTGTCATTAATGTTCTGACTTCTTGCTCTTTCTCTCTCTCTCTCTCCTCAATTCCCGATTATATATGTCCGCTACATGTAGCGGACAAAACAATTATGAAAAGAGACAACTCTTTTCTAGAAAAGACAACCGTGCGTCAGATCTGGAAAAAAAGAGAGACAACCTTTTTTTTCTCTCTCTTCCTCATCTCTCATCTTTTCCATCTTCTCCATCTCCCTCGTACCCATTCTCTAAAGATGGCAGGTCTGGAAATGAGCTTTCTTCCTCTCTCTCTCCCCCTACACAAGATATTTGCGGCCATAACAACGGAAATTGCTCTTCTCAGGATCTACGAATTTTGGAAATTTGATGGTGAGGCGATTTTCTTGGCTCACCCATTTCACCTGAACCAGTATTCTTTCTTCTCAAACAAGGGAAAGTCCCCACCACCATGGCTGCTTGCGTTCAAGCTTCAAGAACAGACACTTGTGACCAAAAGAGATCCCAGCTTGAAGACCATGTTTACGTAAAATACTGCCGAATGAAACTGAGAAGGGAGAGAAACTGAGAAGAGTACTGCCTTATTTGTCCGCTACATAATGTAGCGGACACTTGTGACCCAAAGAGATCCCAGCTTGAAGACCATGTTTATGCAAATTTGTCTGCTACATAATGTAGCAGACTATTGATGGCTGATGTACAATTTTAATGCACAGCTCAAAGGGTTTTCAGTTGTAGTTGTGGATTACATTGTCATTCAATCGTTTGGATGGCATTACTGCTTTTTTTATTCACACTTGTTCCCTAAAAGGGTCCCCAACAAATCTTCGTACAGTTTTTCTAACTGTTGTAGGGGAGATAATCATACAGGTGCAATTGTTTTTGCAGAGAAAGATTAGTCCTTTTAGGGCCAAAAGACAGCATATTTAGATCAATAGCTTACCAGTCTTTGGTCTTTTATGATCTGCAACAATACTAATGACTTGTCCAAATTATGTTCATACAGGTGCAGTTGTAGAGCTAGAATGCAATAACACCAAGTACAATTAGAAAGAAGTCCAAAACAGACAAAATGGCTTTTTTCATGGTGGGTTTTTTCCAAAACCTGGTGAAAAAGTGGGGCCTCCTTTCGGCTACCTGTAACCAGGGAACCACTTTATGGCCTCAAGGGTTTTCTTTGCCTTCCATATCACTTCCACACCCCAAAATCCCCCTACAAGTGTCCCCAAATATAACCTTTTGCAAATTGCAGTTTGAAACCACGACTTTAAAGTAAAAATCGCGATTTAGTAGAAAACGTGTTCAGGCCCACGACTTTAAAGAGAAAACAGAGGAAGAAGAGAGGAGGGGGATGAGAGAGAAAACAAAAAGTGACGAGAGAAGAGAGAGAGAGAGAGATATATAAAATAGATACATTAAAAGAAGTTGAGAGAAAGAGATTTACTGCCTTGAAGTCGCGGTTTCAAACAGCGATTTCCAAAAGTATTGTATGCAGAAGATAAATCGGGAAGGGGAGATTTGGGAAATAGAAAAGTCATGACAGAAAAAAAACCCTTTTTTCCTAACTAATCCCCTTCAGAAATTTTCAAAAGTGGCCCCACTTTTTCGCAAGTTTTAAAAAAAACCCCACCATCCCCAAAAGTTTTATCCCAAATCCCACCTTTTTCTAATTTTACCATACAAGAAAACCAAGTACAGACTAGTCCAGAAGTCCAAAACAGACAAAATGGCTACTTTTTCATCATGGCAGCAAAGTCCATCACCACCTACGGATCCCACAAGTGCAAGGTTTCCGTGGCCTCCTCACCCTCGGCTACCTGTAACCAGCCAACCAATCTCCATTATGGCCTCAAGGGTGCCATCTTGATGCCTTCCATATCACTTCCACACCCCAAACTCCCCCTACAAGTGTACTCAAAGTTGGGCCTTTTGCGTTTTAGCCTTCAAGCAAAGTTCCATGCCTTCGTTGAGATTCTAAGAAGAGCAATTCCCGTTGCTATGGCCGCAAATATCTTGTGCAGGGGGAGAGAGAGAAAACAGAGGAAGAAGAGAGGAGGGGGATGAGAGAGAGAACAAAAAGTGAAGAGAGAAAAGAGAGAGAGAGAGAGCAAAAGTCAGACTACATTAATGAGAGAAGAGAGAGAGAAAGAGAATATACTGCCTTATTTAATTTGTCCGCTACATAATGTAGCGGAAGAGCACTGTATTGTCCGCTACATTATGTAGCAGACAGATATAATCGGGAATTGAGGAGAGAAAGAAGTCAGAACATTAATGACAGAAAGAGAAAAAAGGTCCAAGAACTAGTCCGCTACATAATGTAGCGGACGGGCTATTTTTAAGCTGGATGGTATTTTTGTCACAAAATTGTCCGCTACATAATGTAACAGACGGACTTAAAAAAACGTAAAAAAAAGATCTGGACCGTCCACAGATCCCGCGTGGACGGCCAGATCGCGCTAGCAACTTCGCCTATTTTGCTAGCGCTATCAACGGATCAGGTCCCTATATATATATATATATATATATATATATATATATATAGGGATAATATCATTTTACTCCCCTGAACTATTCCCGTTTTTTTATTTTGGTCCCTGTACTTTAAAACTCGTTAAATCAGTCCCTGTACTTTACCCCGTCATCAAATCGGTCCCTCCGTTGGGATTTCCCCGTCAAAAAGGACCACGTGACAGGCACGGGTCTTCTTTTGAAGGGTATTTCCGGTAATTATTCCCCCTTCTCTCTCTCTCTCTCTCTCT
>JAVXUO010002035.1:0-122449 GCA_033065855.1 Escallonia rubra | reverse complement strand
TTTTTAATCTCTTAGATGACGGACACTGAGGATATATCCGATAAGGTGGCACCAATTTTTCATGATATCTGTCATTTTGCAGTTACTTTACACTTTTACAGTATCGACAGAGCTACAGTCTTACAACTTCAAGAGGCCAGATCCCTAGCAGCTTTTGCATGTAAACCCCGCATCAACGTCTCTCAGGACTGGGTTATTGCGCCTATGCTGCCGTGCGCTCTCTCTCTTTCCTTTATTTAAGTTGTACTTTTGCATGATCTCCTCTCTACTAGTGCCATAGTTTTGTTGTATCTGTATTTATTTTTTTACATCTTGGCAAAGATCGTCATAATCTTGCTTGTAAAGTCTTATGACCGCCTCTGACAAACTCTTGTAACCTTTTATTATCAATGCAATTATCATAATTATATAAAAAAAAAAAGAGACTTTTGGGGTCCGTCACTGCCCAAGTTCAAGGTCTATTAAATGATGCATCTAGTTTTTCTTATGGTTACTCATAGCCTAGCTGACCAGGGGTTCAGACTTTCCGAAAGACTTTGACAAAGTCTACTTGGAGGTTTACTGCAAATGTTCTTTAACCACCTCATTCGTCATTGTAATTGTATCGGTGAGAAACTTCAGTAGTAGCGTAAAATTTTCAAAACTTCAAGGCGGTCAATGTTTATATGATTTGAAATGTTTTTACAAATGCCAAAAGTTAAGAAAGAATACTGGGCAAAGTACTAATAAAAGTTTCGTTCTCTCGATATTCGACCATCTTACACTAAGAGCAGATTCGTCCTCATTGTGATAACAAGCGAGAGCTTGTCAACGGGTCACAAATTGTCATAAGAACTAAAGAACTCACATTTTGTCCCCTTAACTCGACTACTTTAGCAACTCTGTCACAACAACAAAGGACTTTAACAAAATAGACCGAAGAACCATAGATGATTTATTTGTACTTCACCGCTAACAGGTATACTCATGCTCCTCCTCATTATCGAACCTTGATACGCTTGCGAGTTGCAAATTAATATCTCATGGTGCGAACCTAAAAACTTTGATCACCAAAAACAAGTATATACAGAACTCAATTCGGATGTCCAACAGATGAAGCGATTCACCTCTTTATTGGTTCAACCATTGCAAAGTCTTGAGAATTTTACCAAAGTATTATTTCATATCGGCACTGACGCTGAAAGTTCCACCCAATTCGTCAATGCTCGTCAATGCTCGCGTCGACTCGGAACTTGGCCTATTTTTTTTTTTTCTTTTGGGTGAAATGTCATTGTATTGCATAAAACTTGGCCTATTTCAACTTGTGCATCTGATTTTTCATCCACATCATCTGCACATTTTTCTTTGTTCTTGACAATGGATGCCCTCCCTTCAATTCTCCTTTCTTCCTTCCTGATCATCTCATTCTCAGTCCCAAAATCCTGTACTGCAGCTGATACCATTAGCTTCAATGAGACCCTCACCGATGGCCAGACTTTAGTATCCTCTGGCCAAAGCTTTGAGCTGGGCTTCTTTTCCCCAAGTGGTTCCAGCAGCAACCGGTATTTGGGGATATGGTACAAGAGTTTCCCAGACACCCCAGTGTGGGTAGCAAATCGGGAAAGTCCAGTATCACATTCATATGGAGTTTTAACTGTCAGCGCTGATGGTAATCTCGTCCTGCTTAATAATACTATTCCAAGCAGAGTCATTTGGTCATCAAATTCTTCGAGAACCGTGTTGAATTCAGTTGCACAGCTGTTGGATACTGGGAACCTTGTTCTCAAAGACAGTAGCAATATGAATCCAGACAGCTACATATGGCAAAGCTTTGATTTCCCAACAGACACACTTCTACCTGGCATGAAGTTGGGATGGAACTTGACCAGTGGCCTAAATCGCTACCTAACATCGTGGAAAACTACCAGCGATCCATCTCGTGGAGACTACACTTTCGGGATTGAAATTTCGAGGTTGCCTCAAGGCGTACTTCGTCGTGGTTCAGTGAAGACGTTCCGTTCTGGGATATGGAATGGACTTCGATTTAGCGGGAGTTTTTCTTCTACAAGCACACTCATTAAATCCATTTTCGTTGCCAACAAAGACGAGATCTACTATATGTTTGATCTTGGTGATAATTCAATCATCACAAAAGTTGCGGTGAAACAGTCGGGCTTGATCCAACGCCTTATACTCAATAAGGGAAGCTCTGAATGGACTGTTATGAATTCTTCACCAAGGGATGCGTGCGATGATTATGGACAGTGTGGTGCTAATGGTATTTGCAGAAGTGATAGGAAGACAATTTGTGAATGTCTGGCTGGATTCATCCCAAAGTCAGAGAGTCAATGGGCTATTTCTGACTGGTCGAGTGGATGTACGAGGAGGCGGCCATTGGACTGTCAGAAGGGTGATGGATTCGTAAAGCTCAAAAATGTGAAGTTACCGGACTTGGATTTTTGGCACAACGAGAGCATGAACCTTGAGCAATGCAAGGCAGAGTGCTTGAACAATTGTTCTTGTATGGCTGTTACAAACTTAGATTTCAAGGGAAGAGGCGGTGGCTGTATTATGTGGTTTGGTGATCTGATGGATATCAGAGAACTTGTGGTTCCGGGTAGCAAGCAAGACATGTATATACGAATGCCAGCTTCAGAACTAGGTAAGAGTCTATGCCAACCTATATTTATTCTCTTAAACTTAAGCTAAGCCTCTAAAGCCCTGCTGCAGGAAAGGGACCTGTATGTGAACTCATTCTTACTATACGTTGTTAGGATCTTTTCCTACAAGATTATGATCTGAAAGAGTTCACTTTTTGGGTTTTGAGATGGGTTTTTGCCTCTTAAAGTCCAGTGCTAAAATGAAGATTTGCAAATAATGATGTACAGCTAACTATGATATATGCAGACCATAATCAGAAGGGGAAAAGGTGGATGCTGATCCTTTTTTTATCAGCAGGGTCAGCCGCAATTACCTTCAGCCTTTTAACCTGCTGTATGATCCACCGGAGGAGAAAGAAAAGCCGTAAACAAAGCTGTGCACCCTTGACGAACGAATTTATAGGCAAGCACTCATCTATGTTAAAATTGGTACATTTGGAAAAAAAAGGAGCAGAAGAAGTAAATGTTTCGATTGAATAGACATTTTACATGCAGAATTCGACATTTTACAGGGTTGTTTCCATATAATTTTTTTCCACTGTTCTGGGTAGTAAACTGAAATGCAGATGAACTTCTCGCATTACTTGACTGATTCATCCCTTCTCAGCTTCAGAAACAGACAAGGAAGAAATAGAGTTGCCAATGCACGATCTAGCTACTGTAACTACTGCGACCAGCAACTTTTCTAGCTCAAACATGATAGGGAAGGGTGGCTTTGGCTCTGTTTACAAGGTAAACAATTTAACGTTGTCTCATGTCAATGAAAGGAAAACGATACGGCCATGATTGCTATGTGCTAAATTTTGTAGGGTAAGCTATTAACAGGACAAGAGATAGCAGTAAAGAAGCTCTCAAGGACTTCCGGACAAGGTCTTAAAGAGTTCAAGAATGAGATTATTTTGATTTCCAGGCTTCAACACCGAAATCTGGTCGGGCTTTTGGGGTGCTGCCTTGATGGAGAAGAGAGCATGCTAGTGTACGAGTACATGCCCAATAAAAGCTTGGACTACTTCATCTTTGGTCTGATTTTCAGTACCGTTCACCTGATAAGACTAATTTCACGATGCAGCTTACACACACATCACTTCATAATTCAGCTGTTGTTCTATAACTGAAAACTGACATTGAACAGATGTGTCGCGCAGATCAGCATAGAAGAGTGTCACTAATGTGGCAAAACCGCTTTGAAATAGCTATGGGCATCGCAAAGGGACTTCTCTACCTTCACCAGGACTCCAAATTAAGGATTATTCATAGAGATCTCAAAGCCAGCAATGTATTACTGGACAGTAGTCTAAACCCCAAGATCTCAGACTTCGGCATTGCAAAAATTTTTGGGGGAGATCAAGTTGAAGGCAAAACAAAGCATATAATTGGAACATAGTAAGTGCCAAAACTATCAAAGATCGTATATCTAAGATTACCCTGAAGGCCTAACTCTAACATCATGCAGTGGCTATATGTCCCCGGAGTACGCAGTTGACGGCAAATTTTCCGAAAAGTCTGCATGAAACATAACTCTATCAGCGATTCGGTGTGATTCTGCTCATGATAGTAAGCGGAAAAAGGAACACAAGATACTCTAATACATTCCATTTTAGTAAATATTTTCACCCTATCATAGTCATGCTTTTCCCCGGAGTACGCAGTTGACGGCAAATTTTCCGAAAAGTCTGATGTCTTCAGCTTCGGTGTGATTCTGCTCGAGATAGTAAGCGGAAAAAGGAACACAAGATATCATCATCCAGATCACTATCATAGTCTTTTGGGACATGTAAGTAGCTCGCTCATTTCGCTCTCGCTATCGTAAAATCATCTCTCTCTCTCTCTCTCTCTCTAAAACTGGCTCAAGTTATGTGGGAAACGATCTTTTTCAGGCATGGTTGCTGTGGAACGAGGACAAAGCAATTGAACTGATGGATTCATGTTTGGAGGATTCATATGTTGAGTCTCAAGTTCAGACATGCATACAAGTCGGTCTCTTGTGCGTTCAGAAACTGCCGAAAGACAGGCCAGGAATGTCGTCGGTAGTTTTCATGTTAGGCAACGAGGGTATGGCATTGCCTGAACCTCAACAGCCCGGTTTCTTCATAGAAAGAAGCTCCATTGAAATGGACAATTTTGAAAAATGCAACGCCTCAAATGCAGAGACGATGACCATGCCGGAGGCTAGGTAGCGATAGAAGCGTCACTCAATTCACTCCAATATTGTGAGGATACAAGGTTGTAAGAATTTGATATTGACGCATTTGTTATTAAAGCTTGTTACACCACATTCTTGTGGAAAGCAGTAGGACGTATCTTCTCAGTAAATATATTATATTATATGAAGGCTTGAAAGTCTTAGTTCCAAACCCGCAACCGTATCTCGGGCATTTTCAACGACAACAATGTCTGGTGCACTTCCGATAGAGATATAATGACTTCTTTTGAGTCCTACTTCTCCTCAATCTTCATTTGTAATCCCCCCCAACCCCATCATACCAGAGACTTCTTTATCCTAAATGCTCTCCATACCTCAATTTCGGATGACCACACCCTTCTCCTCACACCCCCTTTTACTGGAATCGAAGTTAAAAATGCTCTCTTTGACCTTGCCCCCCTAAAAGCCCCGGGACGTGACATAAGTCCTCTTGTTGTTTACCAAAAATGCTGGAACTTCCTAAAGCACGACATTACCTCTGGAGTCATTTCCATCCTCCGATCTGGCCATCTTCTCACTGAAACCAACTTCTCTTACATTACCCTAATCCCTAAATGCAAAAACCCTAAATACCCTTCTGATTTTCGACCCATCAGCATGTGTAATACTATCTACAAAATTGCTTCTAAAGTCCTCGCTAACCATATAAAGCTCATCCTACCTTCTCTTATCTCACCTTTTCAAAATGCCTTCGTTAAAAACAGAGCCATTATTGACAATATACTCATTGCTCAAGAGCTTATCAACATTACCTAAACCAAGAATTCAGGTCGATCAGGTCTTGCTGCTCTTAAAATTGATATGAGTAAGGCTTTTGATCGCCTCCATTGGGATTTCATCCAGGTCGTCCTTACCAAGCTCAATTTTCCTCCTTTCTGGATTAAGCTCATCATGCAGTGTGTGACGACTGTTTCCTATGCTATAATTGTTAACGGTTCCCCCTCCAAGAGAATTCGCCCTGTGAGAGGTATCAGACAAGGGGATCCCCTCTCACCTTACCTTTTTGTACTGTGCTCAGAAGTTCTCTCGGCAGCTTTCTCCAAAGCAGAATCCTTCCAAGGCCTACGTGGCATCAAATCTTGCAATTCTGCACCTTCTATCTCTCATCTTATGTTTGTTGATGATACTATTCTATTCTTCCACCTCACCCCTTTAAACTACGAAATGGTTAGACTTCTTCTAGATGTTTACTGTTGTGCCTCCGGTCAAGCTATTAACCTCTCCAAATCCACTCTCTGTTGTAGACCGAACTCATCTACCAATCTACTTCTCTTTGCCTCACAGTGCTTCAACATCAATCAAACCTCAAATTTTGGCTCTTACCTGGGCTCATCTCTTGACATAGTCTCTAATCGTAAAAACTTCTTTGAATTTCTCATTCTTAAAGTCCAAACACGTTGTGCTGGTTGGAAAGGTTTTATCTTGAACAAAGCGGGACGCGCCACTCTTATTTCCTCAGTCTTAAACAGTCTTCTAGTATACCATGTGCAGGCCTTCCGTTTCCCGATTTACATTTGCAAAAAGCTTAATTCCATCTTCAGTTCATTGTTTTGGTCCGGGGATCTCTCTAATCGTAGTTTCCACCCTGTAAACTGGTTTTCCCTATGTGCCAATAAAACCCTAGGAGGTCTCAGTTTTAAGGATACACATTTTTTCAATCTAGCTCTTCTTGCTAAATCCAGCTGGAAAATCCTTTCTCAACCTGATTGCCATCTAGCAAAAAAACATTCTCAGTAAATACTGCAAATATTATGGCATCTCAACGACCTCAACCGAATAGGCATCTCAACAACCTCTAATTGCCCTCTCTGCCTTTTAGCCGAAGAATCAAGTTTTCACCTTTTTCTAGGCTGCTCTAAAGTTCTTTCAATATGGATTGGCTCTCCACCTCCGACTCTTCCTGCCTATCTCCGTTTCGTAATATAATTTTTATTTCTCTTTGGCTAATTTGGAAAGCTCGAAACTCTGTAATTTTTCAAAATATTGACTGGTCACACCTTGGAATTCTAAACCAACGAAATGTGCTATGTAACCTTTATTGGCATACTTTTCGAAAACCTGACAAACCCCACCTTCATTTATGTTCTCAACCTCAGATACCCCCCCCCCCCCCCCACTCCTCGAATCCCACTTTCCTCTACACTCAAAATTGCCTTTGTCACAATTCTATCACCCTTTTGGTTTTTTTGGGATTTCACTTCGACGCATTAACCCACCAATTTAGCCTTTACATTTTTGTCAATAACTCTCCCCCCCCCCCCCCCCACCCCAAAAAGGACATTTTTCAAAAAAAAAATTATGCTAATTCACATAAAGAGGCGAGTCTTAAAAGCTTGCTTATCAGTCTACTTTGGCTCACCAGATTATCTCACTATCATATATCTCTTTTTATTCATGATGCATTCATTCTTTCTATTATCCAGACCCATAGGGCAGCTAATTAATGCCCATTATACTGGACTTTTGAAGGATATTCATTTTGTCATCAAAGGATATCACTTTATCCAGGTTTGCCTATGTACAAACTCTCAGATTCAGATAGCTAAGGTCAAGTCAGAGCAGCTTTTGACATCATCAATAGGAACAGTAGACTTCTGAAGATGCTGTCTTTTACATCTTTTTACTGCTCTCTCTTAGCTTACTAGATTCCTACTTCTCTTACAAACTTTCGATATGGTTGTAAATTATTACCGTATTTTAACTATCCATGGAAAGTACTTCGCTACTCTCCCCCCCCCCTATATATATATATATATATATATATACCATCATCCTCATGTTTAACTTTAACAAAACAAAAAAAAGTGTTAGTTTTGTCAAAATATGTAGCGATAGAAGCATAATGTTAATTACACTTCTTGTAATGTTAATTAATTAGTGTAATGTTAATCCTTGTTCATAAATATGCTTCTCTAGTACAAAATGAGCCACTTCAAATAGGTTCATTGCTCTGGCCCAGAATACGATGTTCCCAACCTATTCTGGTCGCACCCAAAGGCCCACTGGGGTCCCATTTTTCATGACACATCCGCACAAGCAACAATCATTTTCAACGCTCACAACATGTCAAAGCATGCACGCTCAAGTCACGTGCACTTCTCACTTTAGTTACGTTACTTTGTCACTCAGAAGCTCATTTTCGCGCAAAGCCTCATGACACTTCGACCATTGCACTTCGCATGTCGCCCATCGGCGCACCATGGCACTTGCCCAAGGAAGTTGGCTTTGGCCTTCCCCTTGGGGTCGGCCTCGGCCTTCCCTTGGCGTAGGCCTTGGCCTCCCTCTAAGGGTTGGCCTTGGACTTCCCCTATGGGTTGGCCTTTGGTCTCCATACTTAACACCTTCACTTCTCTTCAAGGGACCATACACAACTCCGCGACCCCGTCGCCCGGACACAACTCCGCGACCCCGTCGCCCGGACACAACTCCGCGACCCCGTCGCCCGGACACAACTCCGCGATCCCCGTCGCCCGGACACAACTCCGCGACCCCCGTCGCCGGCGTCCGGGCGCCGCACTTCAACACTTCGCCGCGCCCGTGCGCCGCGCCGCTGATACAGCCATGCCCCCAGGCTCTCTGTCACATTACCGTGTTCTCGGCACCATACGCACTCCGTCACGCCCATGCGCTGCGCCACTAACATAGACGTGCCCCCGGCACCTTACTCACTTCATCGCGCCTATATGCCCCCCGGGCACCACACTCATTCACCACACCATGTGCACCTTGCCTTGGTCATGGAACATGCTTCAACCCACTCTCCGGAGTGTGCAGTATCCTACGGGGATAGGCAACTCCTCCGGGACACTATCTCCGCCAAGGAGCTCTTCAACTCTCTTTCCGCCATGTAGACGGCTCCTCCGGGATGCTACCTCGGCCAGTAGGGTAGACGGCTCCTCCGGGATGCTACCTTGACATGCTCCGAGTGCTCCGGCACAAGGACTCACCCGCGGGGATAGGCGACTCCTCCGAGACACTATCTCCGCCAGGGAGCTCTTCAACTCTCATTCCGTCAGGTAGACTGCTCCTCCGGGATGCTACCTTGATATGCTTCGAGTGCTCCGACACAAGGACTCACCCACGGGGATAGGCGACTCCTCCGGGACACTATCTCCGCCAGGGAGCTCTTCAACTCCCCTTCCGCCAGGTAGACGACTCCTCCGGGATGCTACCTCGGCCAGTCGGGTAGACAGCTCCTCCGGGATGCTACCTTGACGCGCTCCGAGTGCTCCGGCATAAGGACTCACCCGCGGGGATAGGCGACTCCTCCGGGACACTATCTCTGCCAGGGAGCTCTAAGTGCTCCGGCACAAAGACTCCCCTTCTGCCAGGTAGACGGCTCCTCCGGGATGCTACCTTGGCCGCCCAGGTAGACGGCTCCTCCGGGATGCTACCTCGGCCTGCGGAATAGGCGACTCCTCCGGGACACTATCTCTGCCAGGGTGTCTGCGTGACTGGCCTACGTGCTCCGGCACTGGGGGCTTGCGTCGGCACCCCTAGGGACTATGACCCCCGGGTCACTTCGAGACGGAAGCAGGTCTTCGGAGGGCATCGCGCCTAGTTCACCTGGCAGTTGGGCGTCGGGTCTTCCCCACCGCTGCCAGGCCTGTGGGACTCCGCAAGGGCTTGGATTGGAGGCTAGATCAAGGGGGTTCTCTGGCCACACCGTTGTGGGAGCCAGTCTTTCCAGACAGACAGAGCGACGCTGTGCGGGGCAGGCCGGTTGAATATGCGATCCGACAGTCCGTGGAGCACCCACACCCGGGGACCCCCCAATGACGTGTCACTCCCGGGGAGCGCCACGTGTCGGTTAATGACATCATCATCTCAATCTCTATAAATAGAGGTCTTGAGAATTCGTTTGGGACGGAACATTGAGGTTGGACATTTTCAGAACATTTTCACTTTCTCACTCTAGAATCCTAGAGAGAGAAACATACAGGACCCTGACTCTGGACCTAAGCATCGGACTGTGACTGTCGTCGTGTATTCATCCTGCGCTATCGCCCTCGCAGCACTGCCACCCTCAAGTTCTGTCTGGGAAGCCCTTGATCTCTGCCCTTGTTCCACCCTTGTTGTGTCTCACATCAACATACTTGGCATCTGACTCGGACTACAGCCTTTGTGGCACCTCCACGTACGTACGAACCCACTTTCCTTGGCATCATACGATTAATCCGGCATAGGCTACATGAGCCCCTAGTAGTTTACCGGATAAATTGATAAGCCGGGCATTCCCGGCCCACCAAGCGAAACCGGTGGTTTCTTGGTCACGACCAGCTAAAGCTAAAGTTCCATTAAAGAGCGTTTCCACGTGGTAGAACCTCCTCAGGGAATATAAGGTTTTCAAGAGGCTGGTCTTGAGCCGCCATCCAAGCACGAATACGCTTCTATCGCTACCGGTGGCTAGGTAGCGATAGAAGCGTAATGTTAATTAATTACACAAATGCCATTATCTAGTAATGTTAATTAATTAGGGTTTCATTTTGTTGTATTTTTTACTCTTTATGCCACCGGTCATCATAATCTTTTTCTTTCTCATTCTTTTGCTCCATATCCGTTGTTTCAAATTATATATTTCAAATCTCCTGATCACGAAAAAAACACAAATTGATCAAGGTTAGTTTTTTTTTAGTTTAAATTCTTATAGTATGTTATCTTATACGTGACTATTGTACTCATACAGTTAATAATCACATTAGTAATTCATCTATAGAGTAAGAGTTAAGCTTCTTAATGCAAGATTAGTAATTCGTTCTTGATTAACCTTACCAAGTTAAATAAATCATTATGAGAATCAAAATTAAATGATTAGTAGTCAAATTGAGCAATTCTTTTATGTTAGCCATCAATTTTTAATAGCTTTTTGGCCCCTTTCAATTAGATTTTCTGGATCCGCCCCTGAACGATGGTGGTAGTAGTGGTGGTAGTGGTGGTGGCGGTAATGGCGGCAGTGGTGGCGGCGGCGGTGGTGGCAGTGGGGGTAACAGTAGTGATGCCGATTGTGGTAGTAAAGGTGGTGTGGCAGTAGCGGCAATAAAGACGATGGTGGTGGGTTCTTTGTTGGAGAGATGCAGTGAAGGATAAGATGGGAAAATAATTACTTTTACTCAAGATTCGACTATTTTTCATCGAATTTCACACTATAGAAACAAATCTAGTCAAATCCCATGAAATCCAATTCCACTTCCTTTTTTTAATGTTCCAAACAATAAAATTTATGTCTCGTTAGTTTGTATTCATACATCATTAAATTATTTTGGTTAAAATTTTCAAATGTAAATCCCAAATAAAATACTCGCTTCTAGGAAACCGCTGAAACACTAAATTTGTAATTCCATAAATTTGTAAATCAGTGAATTTTAAAATAAATGAATTTTGAAATGCAGGGTAATTTGAAATTCTTCATCCAAACACATTATTATCATTAGCATCTTGCAACTTGATACAACGTTGATTCGTTTAAACTTATATGGATTACTAACATAGTTTCATATTTTGTGTTTGAACTGCAAAGACGTTGCTTAATACCGCTTTCGATGACACGTGTAAAAATGAAACGAAAAATTATGGAATTCAAATAACAGCTAAGGTTGTATTTTAACCCGTCACCTTTAAGGGTAAATTAAAACCTCGTCTGTTTGTCATGATCTACACGCGTCAATATATAGTAGCTTTGACTTTTACCAAATAATCCAATAACAGAAATGTCCCATATAAATACTTTATATGTGGACAAGTCATCATTGTAATAATATTGACTAAAAGACTTTACATTTCTCGCTTTTCATGTCATCAATTATTGTACGCTTAATACATGCAGTAAGAATGTATATTTTAACAATTTGACGTGCTTTTCCGCACTTTTTATGCATTTATATTGTGTTGATCTTCATATAGTTTGTCCCAACAAACGTTTGGCAATACTTAGAATAATATAACAAAGATCTCCAGCCTTCTGAATTGCTTGTTTAAGTTCTTCTGGTTGGACATTGAAGTTGTCTTCACAAAGATCCTTCTCTTCGAGGGCAGCCGCTGCAAAGTTGTTTAGCTCGAGGTATTTACCAGAGCTCAAGGACTTCTCGGAGTCATCGAGGTCATTAACGGCACGACCATAGCACACCGAGCAAAAATCGTATCTCCCTCGAAGCCTACGGTCAGATGTTTTATTAAGAAGCGAGTTGATCAATTCGTACGTAGTTTTTGTGGCAGCTTTCGTCAAGTCGATCGAGATCCTGCCGAGGCCTACTAGATCAGCGTTGGCAGAACGAGGATCGGACTTCAACGCCTCCAAGCAAAGAGCTGAATTTGGCACCTTAGAGCATACCTCGCTGATCAACTGACTCGAGGACTTCACACTTGCATTTGCAAGTGTCAGGTTGGGGACGAGAATTGCTGCTAAAAGGGAAAGCAACAAGGCTGAGATACTGGATGAAAAGGCCATGGATGCAACTTTTTCTTTTGGTTCCTTGCTCTAAAGGTCTGAGCCACAATGACTATTTATTTACTCTTTGCATTGACTAATTTACCTTTCCAAGATTTATGTGATCCATCATGGTCAACATTCAGTTGTGTTCTCAAATTGCTGGCTTACACAAACTTTCCATTAATAACCCATTTTGTGAAAAGTTTAGCATATCTTGATTTTGATATGATAACTATAATTCGAATAATACGGATCTGGTTAATAGCCTTATGTGCTAATTCAAAGTTATATTTTTCCCAAAAACTTTAGTTTCTTTTTGCTCTAAACACTTGGCAACAAGCGAGTATATATGTGCTATTCTCAAAGATCAACGCAACCCATCAGTTTAAATGGCAAAGCAAAAATCTCGTTTGGGTCAGTAGGTTACTGTTTAGACTTTTTTCAACAATGCAATGATGGAAGTGGCGATATACTTCAAATATAGACATGTGATTCGCGTGATCTTCAATAGGGTATGGTTACGTAAAGTTGATCGGGGATCTTATCATAAAAAGATGACATGTAAGACAGAATACGAGTGACTATCGGATAGAGTTTTCGGTAAAACACTCTTCGATATTTAAGCTAGAGCATAATTGCAAAATAGAATCTCTGAAAAAGTAGGAAATATAGTGTTTGTATGTATGTAATTGTCCCCATATAGGCCTGGGGGAAGGTGCAGAACCTGATAGAATTAAGAGTGATGATTAAGTTTTGGGCGTGATCCTTGGAGATCATGTTAGAGTCTTTTAAGAACTCTAATTTATCAAATTAACCGTAGAAGTATATTTTAACATCCTAATGTTCTTCTCCACACTTTAATTTGGCACATAAAAATTTTATATATTTTTTTTCACCTCTAAAAACTTTAGCAATGAACTAGCATGTACTATCAAATATAAACGTAACCCAAGTTTTACTATATATGACCAAAAAATGATCTCAATTCTTCTTTGAAATTATTAAGGAGGCCTATATGTTAATGATTTGCTTTTCACATTTGAATTTAATTTTCCTTTTGTAAAATTTCTAGTGTCTTATTTCAACCGATCTATAGAGATACCTAAAACCGGCAGGCAAACAAAAATCTTGGAAAGAAAATAGTTAATTTTGGCAAAGTAGGTCTACCAAAGAAATAAATACAAACTTTGACAAAGAGGTGTTTAAGATTGATTCTATAATGATCAAACTTGATTAATGCAAATTACATCAGTTTTGAAATATTTGGCAAAAAAAGATAGACTAATTAATTTTGCTTCAATGTGCTTAAAACTGATTAAATACAAAATCTTCATTTTATTGGATTTTGATTTAGTCAAGTTTGACCAAGATTACATATAAACAGACGTTAAATACTCATTTTAAATATGAATACACTATATAATAATTCAGTTATATTTAAGCACCTTCAACAGTTATATTATGGCCTATTTAAAGCAGATTAAAGCTGATTTTAAAAACTAGTTCTAATCTAATCAAAATTACTTTTGAGAATCTCTCTCAAACGGCCTCAAAGTCTACTTGGACAACTGGGACTGTTCCTGCATATGTTTTCGAACCACCAAATTCGTCATTATAATTGTATCAAAGACAAACTTTGACAAAAAAGTGTAACTCTGAACAAACATACAAGAGTTTAAACATAAGCAATTCTGTAATCGTTTGATTGCAAAAATTTGACTCCCATGTTCTCAATTTGGATTCTTTGCATTACAGTATACCAAACTCAGATAACGTTTTATGTGGAAATGTTTCTCACTAAAAAAAAAAAAAAAGGTTTGTTTCGAAGTTCATAAACCTAATAAAAGACTGAATGGAAAAATAAAACGTTGGCCTCTACAAAATTTTCATCGACACACATTAATGATTTTTTGGCCTCTACAAATAGCCAAAAAGAGATGTAGTTGAAGAAAGTAGAGCAGAATATAATTCCAATTACCCCAGTACCAAGCATCCAACCTTGGGATTTCTATCATTTTATGTTCTACCATTTTCATCTTTGCTTGAGTGTTGTTTTGTTTCCTTGGGAGTTAGAGGAATAACTTTTAGTCGCACTTGGCGAGGTCCCACAATGTCATCGAGGTCACCAATGGTGCGATCGACGGGGTAAGATAAATGAGTAATGTAGTCAAATCTTAGTTAACAACGTAAAACTTTCAGAACGTTACGGTGATCATGTCTATTTTATTCGATCTTATTTTCATAAGACATAAAGTTATTTTCATAAGACATAAAGTTTTGTTTTCCCAATATCAGGTCAATGGTGTGATCAGCGGGGGTAAGATGAATGAGTGATGTGGTTAAATCGTAGTAAGAACATACAACTTGCAAAGTGTTGAGGTGGCGAATGTATTTTTTATTTTTTCTTGTTGCGTTAACATTACGGTGGTTAATTCTTGTTGAGCAAGAAATTTCCATAACGCAGAAGGTTATGAAATATTACCTCGTAAAGTACTAGTAAAACTTTATTTTGTTCTCCCAATATCGGACCATGTTGCGCTAAGGTTAGATCAGTCCTGATTTCTTGACGATAAGTAAGAGCTTGTCAACTAGCCAAAGTGCAATAAGAAGCACTTTCACTGCACACTTTTTATAACTAAGAAACGCACAAACTCAACCGTTACAACCTTTTGACCCGGTCTTGAGAACTTCACCTCAGGGTCATGTTATGTTGACGAAAATTTCACTATATTGTAACGTTAATGTATTCCAGTTTTATTTTTGTTGTATTTTTTTTACTCATTTTGTCATCGGCCATCATAGTATTTGTTCTTGTGGTTCCCTTGCTTCATCTTTATTCTTTCAACTTCCAAACTACAAATCTCCAGATTACAAAGAAACATGAATAAATCAAGGTTAGTTATTTTTCTTTAGTTTAAATTCTTATAGTAGGTTAACAATTATTTCATACAATTAATAATCACATTGCTAATACATATATACACATTCTGTAAGCGTTAAGTGATCGGTAATTTGTTAGTGACTGAACTTACCAAGTTAAATAAATAAATATGAATAGTGAAATTATAATATGATTAGTGACCGAATTGAATAATCTATTTTGTATTTATTGTACTCAATAATGACTTTTTGTTAGTTATCAATTTTTTATGTCTGCCATCGATTTATACTTCAATTATATAATTATTATTATCAGTCAATTTTTTTTATGTTAGTATTCAAAATTTTTATGACTATGTATTCGTGTACAAGTGAGAGAGGGGAGATGAAGGAGCTGAGAGAATGGTAAAAAACTTAAATAAGGTAGAAAATTAGGGTATTCTGGTCATTTCATGCTATTCATAACGGCTTCATCAAATGTGTCCAATTTTCGTAAGTGTGTGTGTGTGTGTGTGTGTGTGTGTGGGGGGGGGGGGGGGGGGGGGTTGCATGGTGAAATTTTAAGTAGATGGGAGGAAATCGCACATCACGTATAGCACAGAGTGTCATTAGCTAATTTCCCCATTAAATTATGCATCTAGTTTTTCTTCTGGTGAATAGTAGCCTAGCTGATCAGGAGTAGGTCGGGATAAATCCATGAAGAACGTTAGGTAGAGGCACATAGGACAACCAAACAGGACGGTAGCCTCTTCCGAAAGACTTTGACAAAGTCTACTTGGAGGTTTACTGCAAATGTTCTTTAACCACCTCATTCGTCATTGTAATTGTATCGGTGAGAAACTTCGGTAATAAGGTAAAATTTTCAAAACTTTAAGGCGGGCAATGTTTATTTTATTCAAAAAAATTTCACAAATACCAAAAGTGAGGAAAGAATTTTGCGCAAAGTACTAATAAAAGTTTCGTTCTCCCAATATTCAACCATCTTGCCCTAAGAGTAGATCCGTCCTCATTGTGATAGTAAGTAAGAGCTTCTCAACGAATTACAAATTGCAACAAGAACTAAAGAACTCACATTTTGTCATTTAAACTCAACCACTTTAGTAACTCTGTCACAAGAACAAGTGAATTTTAACAAAATTGACCGAAGAACCATAGTTGATTCGTTAGTACTTTCACCGCTAACAGGTATACTCATGCCCCTCATCATCGAACCTTGATACGCTTGCGAGTTGCAAATTAATATCTCATGGTGCGAACCTAAAAACTTTGATGACCAAAAACAAGTATATACAGAACTCAATTCGGATGTCCAACAGATGAAGCGATTCAGCTCTCTATTGGTTCAACCATTGCTAACTTGCAACTCCATCAGACTCAACAAGCAATATCAGAAGAGTATACTTGAAGCACGAGCTATACATAGCTAAGTACTGGACGGAACTCAGCCATTAACACTTTGACCAGTCTTGAGAACTTTGCCAACGTATCATTTCATATCGGCACTGATGCTGAAAGATCCAGGCCACGATATCTTCTTCAGTTCTACCACCCAATTGGTCAATGCTCGTGTTGACTCGGAACTTGGTCTATTTCAACTTGTGCATCTGAATTTTCATCCACATCATCTGCACATTTTCTTTGTTCTTGACAATGGATGTCCTCCCTTCAATTCTCCTTTTTTCCGTCCTGATCATCTCATTCAGAGTCCCAAAATCCTGTAGTGCAGCTGATACAATTAGCTTCAATGAGACCTTCACCGATGGCCAGACTTTAGTATCCTCTGGCCAAAGCTTTGAGCTGGGCTTCTTTTCCCCAAGTGGTTCCAGCAGCAACCGGTATTTGGGGATATGGTACAAGAGTTTCCCAGATACCCCAGTGTGGGTAGCAAATCGGGAAAGTCCAGTATCACATTCATATGGAGTTTTAATTGTCAGCGCTGATGGTAATCTCGTCCTGCTTAATAATACTATTCCAAGCAGAGTCATTTGGTCATCAAATTCTTCGAGAACCGTGTTGAATTCAGTTGCACAGCTGTTGGATACTGGGAACCTTGTTCTCAAAGACAGTAGCAATATGAATCCAGACAGCTACATATGGCAAAGCTTTGATTTCCCAACAGACACATTTCTACCTGGCATGAAGTTGGGATGGAACTTGACCAGTGGCCTAAATCTCTACCTAACATCGTGGAAAACTACCAGCGATCCATCTCGTGGAGACTACACTTGCGGGATTGAAATTTCGAGGTTGCCTCAAATCGTAATTCGTAGTGGTTCTGTGAAGACATTCCGTTCTGGGATATGGAATGGGCTTCGATTTAGCGGTAGTTTTTCTTCTACAAGCACACTTTATAAATCCATTTTCGTTGCCAACAATGACGAGATCTACTATATGTTTGATCTTGGTGATAATTCAATCATCACAAAAGTTGCGGTGAAACAGTCGGGCTTGGTCCAACGCCTTATACTCGATAAGGGAAGCTCTGAATGGACTGTTACGTATTCTTTACCAAGGGACGCGTGCGATGAATATGGACAGTGTGGTGCTAATGGTATTTGCAGAAGTGATGGAAGGCCAATTTGTGAATGTCTGGCTGGATTCATCCCGAAGTCACAGAGTCAATGGGCTAATTCTGACTGGTCGAGTGGATGTACGAGGAGGCGGCCATTGGACTGTCAGAAGGGTGATGGATTCGTAAAGCTAAAAAATGTGAAGTTACCGGACTTGGATTCTTGGCACAACGAGAGCAGGAACCTTGAGCAATGCAAGGCAGAGTGCTTAAACAATTGTTCTTGTATGGCTGTTGCAAACTTAGATATCAAGGGAAGAGGCAGTGGCTGTATTATGTGGTTTGGTGATCTGATGGATATCCGGGAACGTGTTGAACCGGGTAGCAAGCAAGACATGTATATACGAATGCCAGCCTCAGAACTAGGTAAGAGTCTATGCCAACCTATATTTATTCTCTTAAACTTAAGCTAAGCCTCTAAAGCCCTGCTGCAGGAAAGGGACCTGTATCCATGGGCGGAGGCAAAGCATGACCCCGTTGGGGGGGGGGGGGGGGTGGGGGGTGGCGGCTGGTGTGGCCAAAAATTTGGAAATTTATGTTTAACTATTTTAAGTAATGGTTAATCAAGTTTAAAATATTTACGAAACTTGTCATTATATTGTAACATTAATGTATTATTTTATTTTGTTGTGTCTTTGACTTTTTGTCTCACCGACTGTCTTATTTTTTATTTTTCTCGTTCACTTGTTTATCTTCATTCTTTCAAATTTCAATTCTCCAGTTATAACTTGCAGTATTTTAACTTATGCGAGACTATTTTTCTCGTACAATTAATAGTAATACAGAATAGATCGACAAATAGTGATGCAAATTCTTTTACGATAGCCATTAATTTTTCTTATATTTTTTGGCACCCCCGATTAGACTTTCTGCTGCGGCTGTATGTGAACTCATTCTTACTGTACTTTGTTAGGGTCTTTTCCTACAAGATTATGATCTGAAAGAGTTCAGTTTTTGGGTTTTGAGATTTGCAAATAATGACGTACTGCTAACTATGATATATGCAGACCATAATCAGAAGGGGAAAAGGCGGATGCTGATCCTTTTTATATCAGGAGCCGCAATTACCATCAGCCTTTTAACCTGCTGTATGATCCGCCGGAGGAGAAAGAAAAGCGGTAAACAAAGCTGTCCACCCCTGACGAACGAATTTATAGGCAAGCACTCATCTATGTTAAAATTGGTACATTTGGAAAAAAAGGAGCAGAAGAAGTATATGTTTCAACACTATGAAGGGGACATGGTGTTCAATTGAATAGACATTTTACAGGCAGAATTCGATATTTTACAGGGTTGTTTCCATTTAATTTTTTTCCAGTGTTTTGGGTAGTAAACTGAAATGCAGATGAACTTCTCATATTACTTGACTGATTCATCCCTTCTCAGCTTCAGAAACAGACAAGGAAGAAATAGAGTTGCCAATGCACGATCTAGCTACTGTAACTACTGCGACCAGCAACTTTTCTAGCTCAAACATGATAGGGAAGGGTGGCTTTGGCTCTGTTTACAAGGTAAACAATTTAACGTCCTCTCATGTCAATGAAAGGAAGACGGTACGGCCATGACTGCTATGTGCTAAATTTTGTAGGGTAAGCTATTAAATGGACAAGAGATAGCAGTAAAGAGGCTCTCAAGGACTTCGAGACAAGGTCTTAAAGAGTTCAAGAATGAGATTATTTTGATTTCCAAGCTTCAACACCGAAACCTGGTCGGGCTTCTGGGCTGTTGCCTTGAAGGAGAAGAGAGAATGCTAGTGTACGAGTACATGCCCAATAAAAGCTTGGACTACTTCATCTTTGGTCTGATTTTCAGTATCCTTCACCTGATAAGACTAGTTTCACGATGTAGCTTATATACGCATCACTTTATAAATCCTCTGTTGTTCTATAACTGAAAACTGACATTGAACAGATGTGTCGCGCAGATCAGCACAGAAGAGTGTCACTAATGTGGCAAAACCGCTTTAAAATAGCCATGGGGATCGCAAAGGGACTTCTCTACCTTCACCAGGACTCCAAATTAAGGATTATTCATAGGGACCTCAAAGCCAGCAATGTATTACTGGATAGTAGTCTAAACCCCAAAATCTCAGACTTCGGCATTGCAAGAACTTTTGGGGGAGATCAAGTTGAAGGCGAAACAAAGCATATAGTTGGAACATAGTAAGTGCGAAAATTATCAAAGAGATGTCTTCATATATCTCAGATTACCCTTGAAACCTAACTACAATACTATCATGCAGTGGCTATATGTCCCCGGAGTACGTAGTTGATGGCAACTTTTCCGAGAAGTCTGATGTCTTCAGCTTCGGTGTGATTCTGCTAGAGATAGTAAGCGGAAAAAGGAACACAAGATATCATCATCCAGATCACTATCATAGTCTCTTGGGACATGTAAGTAGCTCGCTGGCTTCGCTCTCGCTATCGTAAAATCATCTCTCTTGTCTCTCTCTCTCTCTCTCTCTCTAAAACTGGCTCACGTTATGTGGGAAACGATCTTTTTCAGGCATGGTTGCTGTGGAATGAAGAGAAAGCAATTGAACTGATGGATTCATGTTTGGAGGATTCATATGTTGAGTCTCAAGTTCTGGCATGCATACAAGTCGGTCTCTTGTGCGTTCAGAAACTGCCGAAAGACAGGCCAGAAATGTCGTCGGTAGTTTTCATGTTAGGCAACGAGGGTGTGACATTGCCTGAACCTCAACAACCCGGTTTCTTCATAGAAAGAAGCTCCATTGAAATGGGCAATTCTGAAAGATGCCCCTGCTCAAATGCAGGGACGATGACCATGCCGGAGGCTAGATGGTGATAGAAGCATCACTCAAATCACTCAAATGTTGTGAGGATAAGAGGTTGTAAGAATTTGATATTGACGCATTTGTTTCTAAAAGCTTGTTACAAAGGCTTATCTGGACAAATTCTTGTGAAAACAGAGCTTTTGTAGAAGTATGATGTATCTCGTTGCTGCAGACTTTTGTGAAAACAGAGCTTTTTGATATATTATGAGAACAGCATTAGTATCCAAAAGATTAACTGGAAAAAAGTCTGGACAAGTCATGTTGTCTGTCCCATTTAGGAACATAATATATTACAAATTACAAAAAAAAAGAAAAGGAGCTCTTTTTCGCTATCTTACAAAGTCAAAAGAGGAAAGATCTCGTTACAGTGAGACGTGATATACAAGTCATTAAATTATTTTGGTTAGTTTGTATTCATACATCATTAAATTATTTTGGTTAAAATTTTCAAATGTAAATCCCAAATAAAATACTCGCTTCTAGGAAACCGCTCAAACACTAAATTTGTAATTCCATAAATTTGTAAATCAGTGAATTTTAAAATAAATGAATTTTGAAATGCAGGGTAATTTGAAATTCTTCATCCAAACACATTATTATCATTAGCATCTTGCAACTTGATACAACGTTGATTCGTTTAAACTTATATGGATTACTAACATAGTTTCATATTTTGTGTTTGAACTGCAAAGACGTTGCTTAATACCGCTTTCGATGACACGTGTAAAAATGAAACGAAAAATTATGGAATTCAAATAACAGCTAAGGTTGTATTTTAACCCGTCACCTTTAAGGGTAAATTAAAACCTCGTCTGTTTGTCATGATCTACACGCGTCAATATATAGTAGCTTTGACTTTTACCAAATAATCCAATAACAGAAATGTCCCATATAAATACTTTATATGTGGACAAGTCATCATTGTAATAATATTGACTAAAAGACTTTACATTTCTCGCTTTTCATGTCATCAATTATTGTACGCTTAATACATGCAGTAAGAATGTATATTTTAACAATTTGACGTGCTTTTCCGCACTTTTTATGCATTTATATTGTGTTGATCTTCATATAGTTTGTCCCAACAAACGTTTGGCAATACTTAGAATGATATAACAAAGATCTCCAGCCTTCTGAATTGCTTGTTTAAGTTCTTCTGGTTGGACATTGAAGTTGTCTTCACAAAGATCCTTCTCTTCGAGGGCAGCCGCTGCAAAGTTGTTTAGCTCGAGGTATTTACCAGAGCTCAAGGACTTCTCGGAGTCATCGAGGTCATTAACGGCACGACCATAGCACACCGAGCAAAAATCGTATCTCCCTCGAAGCCTACGGTCAGATGTTTTATTAAGAAGCGAGTTGATCAATTCATACGTTGTTTTAGTGGCAGATTTCGTCAAGTCGATCGAGATCCTGCCGAGGCCTACTAGATCAGCGTTGGCAGAACGAGGATCGGACTTGAACGCCTCCAGGCAGAGAGCTGAATTTGGAACCTTAGAGCATACCGAGCTGATCAACTGACTCGAGGACTTCACACTTGCATTTGCAAGGGTCAGGTTGGGGACGAGAATTGCTGCTAAAAGGGAAAGCAACAAGGCTGGGATACTAGATGAAAAGGCCATGGATGCAACTTTTTCTTTTGGTTCCTTGCTCTAAAGGTCTGAGCCACAATGACTATTTATTTACTCTTTGCATTGACTAATTTACCTTTCCAAGATTTATGTGATCCATCATGGTCAACATTCAGTTGTGTTCTCAAATTGCTGGCTTACACAAACTTTCCATTAATAACCCATTTTTTGAAAACTTTAGCATATCTTGATTTTAATATGATAACTACAATTCGATTAATACGGATCCGGTTAGTAGCCTTACGTGCTAATTCAAAATTATATTTTTCCCAAAAGCTTTAGTTTGTTTTTCCTCTACACACTTGGCAACAAGCAAGTATATATGTGCTATTCTCAAAGATCAACGCAACCCATCGGTTTAAATGGCAAAGCGAAAATCTGGTTTGGGTCAGTAGGTTACTGTTTAGACTTTTTTCAACATTGCAATGATGGAAGTGGCGATATACTTCAAATATAGACATGTGAATCGCGTGATCTTCAATAGGGTACGGTTACGTAAAGTTGATCGGGGATCTTATCATAAAAAGATGACGTGTAAGACAGAATACGAGTGATTGTCGGATAGAGTTTTCGGTGAAAAACTCTCAAATACTTAATTCAGAGCATAACATCACGATATAATCTCTGAAAAAGTATGAAATAGAGTATTTGTATGTATGTAATTGTCCCCACATAGGCACGGGGGAAGGTGCATAACCCTCATAGAATTAAGAGTGATGGTTAAGTTTTGAGCCTGATCCTTGGAGATCATGTTAGAGTCATTTAAGAACCCTACTTTATCAAATAAACCGTAAAAGTATATTTTAACATCCTAATGTTCTTCTCCACACTTTAATTTGACACATAAAAAAATTATATATTTTTTTTACCTCTAAAAACTTTAGCAATGAACTAGCATGTACTATAATCAAAGATAAACGTAACCCAAGTATTACTATATATGACCAAAAAATGATCTCAATTCTTCTTTGACATTATTAAGGAGGCCTATATGTTAACGAATTGTTTTTCACATTTGAATTTACTTTTCCTTTTGTTAAATTTCCAGTGTCTTATTTCAACCGATCTATAGAGATACCTAAAACCAGCAGGCAAACAAAAATCTTGGAAAGAAAACAGTGTTCGTATTTTCACGTGGTGCGCCTAGATTGAGATTCCGAGATCCGCTGAACCAACTCCTTGATGGTTAAAGTGATGCAAGATGCATGTTAGTTTTGGGTTGTGCAACTTGCTCAAATTGCGTAACATAAAATTTTCATAACGTTAAGGCGGCCAATGTTTATTTTAATCAAAAAAATTCCACAAATGCCAAAAGTTAGGAAAAATATTGGGCAAAGTACTAATAAAAGTTTCGATCTCCCAATATTCAACCATCTTGCCCTAAGAGTAGATCCGTCCTCATTGTGATAGTAAGTAAGAGCTTCTCAACGAATTACAAAGTACAATAAGTACTAGAAAAACTCACATTTTTTTCATTTAAACTCAATCACTTTAGTAACTCTGTCACAAGAACAAGTGAATTTTAACAAAATTGACCGAAGAACCATAGTTGATTCGTTAGTACTTTCACCGCTAACAGGTATACTCATGCTCCTCCTCATTATCAAACCTTGATACGCTTGCGAGTTGCAAATTAATATCTCATGGTGTGAACCTAAAAACTTTGATCACCAAAAACAAGTATATACAGAACTCAATTCGGATGTCTAACATATAAAGCGATTCACCACTTCATGTGTTCAACCATTGTGAACTTGCAACTTCATCAGACTCAACAAGCAATATCAGAGGAGTTTTCTGAGTGTCAGAGCACGAGCTATACATAGCTAAGTACTGGACGGAACAGCAACACTTCGACCAGTCTTGAGAACTTTGCCAAAGTGTCATTTCACATGCACTGATGCTGAAAGTTCCAGTCCACGATATCTTCTTCAGTTCTACCACCCAATTCGTCAATGCTCGTGTTGACTCGGAACTTGGCGTATTTCAACTTGTGCATCTGACTTTTCATCCACATCATCTGCTCATTTTCTTTGTTCTTGACAATGGATGTCCTCCCTTCAATTCTCCTTTTTTCCTTCCTGATCATCTCATTCTCAGTCCCAAAATCCTGTACTGCAGCTGATACCATTAGCTTCAATGAGACCCTCACCGATGGCCAGACTTTAGTATCCTCCGGCCAAAGCTTTGAGCTGGGCTTCTTTTCCCCAAGTGGTTCCAGCAGCAACCGCTATTTGGGGATATGGTACAAGAGTTTCCCAGATACCCCCGTGTGGGTAGCAAATCGGGAAAGTCCAGTATCACATTCATATGGAGTTTTAACTGTCAGCGCTGATGGTAATCTCGTCCTGCTTAATAATACTATTCCAAGCAGAGTCATTTGGTCATCAAATTCTTCGAGAACTGCGTTGAATTCAGTTGCACAGCTGTTGGATACTGGGAACCTTGTTCTCAAAGACAGTAGCAATATGAATCCAGATAGCTACATATGGCAAAGCTTTGATTTCCCAACAGACACACTTCTACCTGGCATGAAGTTGGGATGGAACTTGACTAGTGGCCTAAATCTCTACCTAACATCGTGGAAAACTACCAGCGATCCATCTCGTGGAGACTACACTCACGGGATTGATATTTCGAGGTTGCCTCAAATCGTACTTCGTCGTGGTTCAGTGAAGACATTCCGTTCTGGGATATGGAATGGGCTTCGATTTAGCGGTAGTTACTCTTTTACAAACACACTTTATAAATCCATTTATGTTGCTAACAAAGACGAGATCTACTATATGTTTGATCTTGCTAATAATTCAATCATCACAAAACTTACGGTGAATCAGTCGGGCATAAACCAACGTCTTATACTCGATAAGGGAAGCTCTGAATGGACTATTATGTATTCATCACCGAAGGACACGTGCGACGATTATGGACAGTGTGGTGCTAATGGTTTTTGCATAAGTGATCGGACCCCAGTGTGTGACTGTCTGGCTGGATGCATCCCGAGCTCACAGAGTCGGTGGGCTTTTTCTGACTGGTCGAGTGGATGTACGAGGAGGCGGCCATTGGAATGTCAGAAGGGTGATGGATTCGTAAAGCTCAAAAATGTGAAGTTGCCGGACTTGGATTTTTTCCATAACGAGAGCATGAACCGAGAGCTATGTACGGCAGAGTGCTTGCAACATTTTTCGTGTATAGCTGCTTCAAATTTAGATATTAAGCGAAGAGGCAGTTGCTGTCTTATGTGGTTTGATGATCTAATAGATATCCGAGAACTCGTGGACCGAGTAGCGAGCAAGACATGTATATACGAATGCCAGCTTCAGAACTAGGTAAGAGTCTCTGCCAAGCTATATCTGTTCTTTCAAACTCAAGCTAAGCCTCTAAAGCACTGCTCCAGGAAAGGGACCTTTATGTGAGCTAATTTTTAGATTTTCATCGCTACACGTGAGGATTTGCAACTAATGATGTACTACTATGATATATCCAGACCATAATCAGAAGGGGAAAAGGCGGATGCTGATCTCTTTTATATCAGCAGGGTCAGCTGCAATTGCCTTCAGCCTTTTAACCTGCTATATGATCCGCCGGAGAAAAAAGAAAAGAGGTAAACAAAGCTGTCCACGCTTGATGAACGAATCTATAGGCAAGCACTCGTCTATGTTAAAATTGGTGCATCGGAAAAAGGAGCAGATTTCGTATATGTCTCAACACTGTAACTAATTCGACATTTTACGGGGTTGTTTCCATTAAATTTTTTTCCACTGTTCTGGGAAGTAAAATGAAATGCAGATGAACTTCTCATATTACTTGACTGATTCATCACTTTTCAGCTTCAGAAACAGACAAGGAACAAATAGAGTTGCCAATGCTCGATCTAGCTACTGTAACTACCGCAACCAGCAACTTTTCTAGCTCAAACATGATAGGAAAGGGTGGCTTTGGATCTGTTTACAAGGTAAACAACAAAGGTTTCACGTTGTCTCATGTGAATGAAAGGAAAACGATATGGCCATGACTGCTATGTACTAAATTTTGTAGGGTAAGCTATTAACAGGACAAGAGATAGCAGTAAAGAGGCTCTCAAAGACTTCGGGACAAGGTCTTAAAGAGTTCAAGAATGAGATTATTTTGATCTCCAAGCTTCAACACCGAAATCTGGTCGGGCTTTTGGGCTGTTGCTAGTTTACGAGTATATGCCCAATAAAAGCTTGGACTATTTCATCTTTGGTCTGATTTTCAGCAATGTATTACTCGATAGTAGTCTAAACCCCAAAATCTCAGACTTCGGCATTGCAAAAACTTTTGGGGGAGATCAAGTTTAAGGCAAAACAAAGCATCTAGTTGGAACATAGTAAGTGCGAAAAGTATTAAACATATGTCTTCATATATCTCAGATTACCCCAGAAACCTAACTATAATACCGTCATGCAGTGGCTATATGTCCCCGGAGTACGTAGTTGATGGCAACTTTTCCGAGAGGTCTGATGTCTTCAGCTTCGGTGTGATTCTGCTCGAAATAGTAAGCGGAAAAAGGAACACGGGATATCATCATCCAGATCACTATCATAGTCTTTTGGGACATGTAAGTAGCTCGCTGGTTTCGCTCTCGCCATCGTCAAATCATCTCTCTCTCTCTCTCTCTCTCTCTCTCTCTAAAACTGGCTCACGTTATGTGGGAAACGATCTTTTTCAGGCATGGTTGCTGTGGAATGAAGACAAAGCAATTGAACTGATGGATTCATGTTTGGAGGATTCATATGTTGAGTCTCAAGTTCTAGCATGCATACAAGTCGGTCTCTTGTGCGTTCAGAAACTGCCGAAAGACAGGCCAGAAATGTCATCGGTAGTTTTCATGTTAGGCAACGAGGGTGTGACATTGCCTGAACCTCAACAGCCCGGTTTCTTCATAGAAAGAAGCTCCATTGAAATGGGCAATTTTGATAGATACCCCTGCTCAAATGCAGGGACGATGACCATGCCGGAGGCTAGATGGTGATAGAAGCATCACTCAAATCACTCCAATGTTGTGAGGATACAAGGTTGTAAGAATTTGATATTGACGCATTTGTTTCTAAAAGCTTGTTACAAAGGCTTATCTGGACAAATTCTTGTGAAAACAGAGCTTTTGTAGAAGTATGATGTATCTCGTTGCTGCAGACTTTTGTGAAAACAGAGGTTTTTGATATATAATATGAGAACAACATTACTATCCAATAGATTAACCGGAAAAAAGTCTGGACAAGTCATGTTGTCTTTACCATTTAGGAATATATATTACAAATTACATAAAAAAAAAGTCTTTTTCGCTATCTTACAAAGTCAAAAGAGGAAAGATCTCGTTACAGTGAGACGTGATATACCTGGTTCTTATAGATTGATGTACGGGCATAACATGCAAAAAATTGCTAGTAATCTGACATTCTTTAGTTTCATGATTCAGGTCATGTTAATACTACAATAATAATAATAATCGATTTCTATACAGCAAAATTTATACATTATTGGACCGTCCATAATATCCTCAGTCCGCAAAATTGTTACCTAGTTGACGCTCTGAGCGACCTTTGTGAATTGGTAAATATAAAGATTAGAAAATTTCAAATAAACTTAGTAACATTTGTGAGAGGAGTTTTCCAAAAAGGGAAGGAGCCCAGTGATTGGTTTTGGGCCTCAGAACAGGGAACAGTGTAATCCTCAGTTAGAAGAGGTCTTCTTTTATTTTTTATTTTCTTTTAGAACAACAGAACATCATTGATACCCAAAAAGTAATAAAAAAAACTTAAATCAAGCGTTTGGGCTTTAATTCTATAACAATGAGAAAATCATTACAAGCGGTACCGCCTGTCTTAGCTAGGAATATATACCATACATAAATTACATCAAAAAGAGCAATTTTTCTCGCGATCTTAGCAAAATGTCATGCACTCAGTCTTGATAAACGGGCGTGATATGCAAAAACTGTTAGTGATTTGACCTCTTTTAAATATAATACTTAGGCTCAAATAATACTAAACTAATCAAAATCGGTAACTATAACAATGAAAATCGGGGCCACAAGACCCTAAGTCCATAGCAATTTAAGTGACCTTTGCGAAAGTAAAATAAAACATTGTAAAAATTCAAATAACAGCTAGAGACCATCACATTGGATTCTAAAGTGAAAACTTCTGGTCAATAGGTAGTATCTTTCTTTTTTTTTTCCTAATTAATTACCGAATGATTGAAAGTGGGTCAATAGATAGTAGCATTGACTTGTTTATAATTTTAGTTGTCACTGAAAAAGAAAAAAAAATCCTCTAAACACTTTGGCGAACATGTACTATGCTAAAAGATTAACATAGTCCGAGTTTTACTATGACCAAAACGATCTCAACTCTTATCTTTGCCTTCTTTACGGAGACAAATTTATTGGTTTATTATTTTTCAAAACTTGAATTTACTTTTTCATTCGTTAAACTATATACGTCTTACTTTAATCGGTTCGTAAAGATACTTAAAAACTGCGAGTAATCAAAGATATCAGAACGAATATGTTCAAACTTGGCAAAGTCTGTATACCACAGAAAGACTTTGACAAATTCTACTTAGATGTTTACTGCATATGTTTTTTAACCACCTCATTCGTCATTATAGTTGTGTCGGTGAGAACTTCAATAATATTGTAGAACTTTTAGAACGTTACATTGATGAATGTTTATATTATCCAAATGTTTTTCATAACACAAGGAAATTTTTTGGGTGAATTACAAGTTTAGTTCTCCCAATATTGGACCATCTTGCACTAAGAGTAGATCCGTCCTCTTGTGACAACAAGTGAAAGTTTGTCAACGAGCCACAAAGTGCAACAAGAACCGAAGAATTCGCGTTTGGTCCTCTTCACTTGAACAATTTAGTAACTCTATCAAGGTAATGAACGAATAACAACAGATGATTCGTTAGTACTTCACTAGTATGCTCATGCTCTTTCTCATAATCGAATCATGATACGCTTGCGAATTGCAAAGAGTGTCTCATGGTGCCAACCTAAAAACTTCGATCACCCAAGAACAAATCTATACAAAACTCAATTCGGATGTCCAACCGATGAAGTCATTCACCACTTTATTGGTTCAGCCATTGGACCAACTGGCTCACGTTATGTGGGAAACGATCTTTTTCAGGCATGGTTGCTGTGGAATGAAGAGAAAGCAATTGAACTGATGGATTCATGTTTGGAGGATTCATATGTTGAGTCTCAAGTTCAGGTATGCATACAAGTCGGTCTCTTGTGCGTTCAGAAATTGCCGAAAGACAGGCCAGAAATGTCGTCGGTAGTTTTCATGTTAGGCAACAAGGGTGTGACATTGCCTGAACCTCAACAACCCGGTTTCTTCATAGAAAGAAGCTCCATTGAAATGGACAATTTTGAAAAATGCAACGCCTCAAATGCAGAGACGATGACCATGCCGGAGGCTAGGTAGCGATAGAAGCGTCACTCAATTCACTCCAATATTGTGAGGATACAAGGTTGTAAGAATTTGATATTGACGCATTTGTTATTAAAGCTTGTTACACCACATTCTTGTGGAAACAAAGCTTTTGTATAAGTAGGACGTATCTTCTCAGTAAATATATTATATTATATGAAGGCTTGAAAGTCTTAGTTCCAAACCCGCAACCGTATCTCGGGCATTTTCAACGACAACAATGGCTGGTGCACTTCCGATAGAGATATTATGACTTCTTTTGAGTCCTACTTCTCCTCAATCTTCATTTGTAATCCCCCCCAACCCTATCATACCAGAGACTTCTTTATCCTAAATGCTCTCCATACCTCAATTTCGGATGACCACACCCTTCTCCTCACACCCCCTTTTACTGGAATCGAAGTTAACAATGCTCTCTTTGACCTTGCTCCCCTAAAATCCCCAGGACCTGACATAAGTCCTCTTGTTGTTTACCAAAAATGCTGGAACTTCCTAAAGCACGACATTACCTCTGGAGTCATTTCCATCCTCCGATCTGGCCATCTTCTCACTGAAACCAACTTCTCTTACATTACCCTAATCCCTAAATGCAAAAACCCTAAATACCCTTCTAATTTTCGACCCATCAGCATGTGTAATACTATCTACAAAATTGCTTCTAAAGTCCTCGCTAACCATATAAAGCTCATCCTACCTTCTCTTATCTCACCTTTTCAAAATGCCTTCGTTAAAAACAGAGCCATTATTGACAATATACTCATTGCTCAAGAGCTTATCAACATTACCTAAACCAAGAATTCAGGTCGATCAGGTCTTGCTGCTCTTAAAATTGATATGAGTAAGGCTTTTGATCGCCTCCATTGGGATTTCATCCAGGCCGTCCTTACCAAGCTCAATTTTCCTCCTTTTTGGATTAAGTTCATCATGCAGTGTGTGACGATTGTTTCCGATGCTATAATTGTTAACGGTTCCCCCTCCAAGAGAATTCGCCCTCTAAGAGGTATCAGACAAGGGGATCCCCTCTCACCTTACCTTTTTGTACTGTGCTCGGAAGTCCTCTCGGCAGCTTTCTCCAAAGCAGAATCCTTCCAAGGCTTACGGGGCATCAAATCTTGCACGTCTGCACCTTCTATCTCTCATCTTATGTTTGTTGATGTTACTATTCTATTCTTCCACCTCACCCTTTTAAATTGCGAAATGGTTAGGCTTCTTCTAGACCTTAACTGTTGTGCCTCCGTTCAAGCTATTAACCTCTCCAAATCCTCTCTCTGTTGTAGCCCGGACTCATCTGCCAATCTACTTCTCTTTGCCTCACAGTGCTTCAACATCAATCAAACCTCAAATTTTGGCTCTTACCTGGGCTCATCTCTTGACATAGTCTCTAATCGTAAAAACTTCTTTGAATTTCTCATTCTTAAAGTCCAAACACATGCTGGTTGGAAAGGTTTTATCTTGAACAAAGCGGGACGCGCCACTCTTATTTCCTCAGTCTTAAACAGTCTTCTAGTATACCATGTGCAGGCCTTCCGTTTCTCGATTTACATTTGCAAAAAGCTTAATTCCATCTTCAGTTCATTCTTTTGGTCTGGGGATCTCTCTAAGCGTAGTTTCCACCCCGTAAACTGGTTTTCCCTATGTGCCAATAAAACCCTAGGAGGTCTCGATTTTAAGGATACATATTTTTTCAATCTAGCTCTTCTTGCTAAATCCAGCTGGAAAATCCTTTCTCAACCTGATTGCCTTCTAGCAAAAAAAAATTCTCAGTAAATACTGTAAATATTCTGGCATCTCAACGACCTCAACCGAATAGGCATCTCAACAACCTCTAATTGCCCTTTCTGCCCTTCAGCCGAAGAATCAAGTTTTCACCTTTTTCTAGGCTGCTCTAAAGTTCTTTCAATATGGAGCTCGATCAACATGTCTATTCCTAACAACGCCGATTTTGACTCCTTTCGGGAGTGGCTTATTGCTTGGCTCTCCACCTCCAACTCTTCCAGCCTATCTCCGTTTCGTAATATAATTTTTTTTCTCTTTGGCTAATTTGGAAAGTTCGAAACTCTGTAATTTTTCAAAATCTTGACCGGTCACACCTTGAAATTCTAAGCCAACGAAATGTGCTATGTAACCTTTATTGGCATACTTTTCGAAAACCTGACAAACCCCACCTTCATTTATGTTCTCAACCTCAGATATCCCCCCCCCCCCCCTTCAAATCCCACTTTCCTCTACACTTAAAATTGCCTTTGTCATAATTCTATCACCCTCTTGGTTTTTTGGGATTTCACTTCGACGCTTTAACCCACCAATTTAGCCTTTACATTTTTGTCAAGAACTCCCCCCCCCCCCCCCCCCCCCAAACACATTTTTCAAAAATTTTATGCTAATTCACATAAAGAGGCGAGTCTTAAAAGCTTGCTTATCAGTCTACTTTGGCTCACCAGATTATCTCACTATCATATATCTCTTTTTACTCATGATGCATTCATTATTTCTATTATCTAGACCCATAGGGCAGCTAGTACCCATTATACTAAACTTTTGAAGGATATTCATTTTGCCATCAAAGGATATCACTTTATCCAGGTTTCTCAATGTACAAACTCTCAGATCCAGATAGCTAAGGACAAGTCAGAGCAGCTTTTAACATCATCGATAGGAACAGTAGATTTCTGAAGATACTGTCTTTTACATCTTTTTACTTCTTTCTCTTAGCTTACTAGACCGCTACTTCTCTTACAAACTTTCGATATGGTTGTAAATTATTACCCTTTTTTAACTATCCATGGAAAGTACTCCGCTACTCCCCCCCCCCCCTCTCTATATACCATCATCCTCATGTTGAACTTTAACAAAACAAAAAAAAAGTGTTAGTTTTGTCAAAATATGTAGCGTTAGAAGCGTAATGTTAATTACACTTCTCGTAATGTTAATTAATTAGTGTAAAATTAATCCTTGTTCATACATGGGCTTCTCTGGTACGAAATGAGCCACTTCAAATAGGTTCATTGCTCCGGCCCAGAATACGATTAATCCGGCATGGGCTACATGAGCCCCTAGTAGTTTACCGGATAAATTGATAAGCCGGGCATTCCCGGCCCACCAAGCGAAACCGGTGGTTTCTTGGTCACGACCAGCTAAAGCTAAAGTTCCATTAAAGAGCGTTTCCACGTGGTAGAACCTCCTCAGGGAATATAAGGTTTTCATGAGGCTGATCTTGAGCCGCCATCCAAGCACGAATACCTTCTATCGCTACCAGAGGCTAGGTAGCGATAAAAGCATAATGTTAATTAATTACACAAATGCCATTATCTCGTAATGTTAATTAATTAGGGTTTCTTTTTCTTGTATGTTTTACTCTTTATGCCACCGGTCATCATAATCTTCTTTTTCTGATTCTTTTGCTCCATCTTAGTTGTTTCAAATTATATATTTCAAATCTCTTGATCACGAAAAAAACACAAATTGATCAAGGTTACTTTTTTTTTTAGTTTAAATTTTTATAATATGTTAACTTATACGTGACTATTGTATTCGTACAGTTAATAATCACATTAGTAATATATCTATAGAGTCAGAGTTAAGTTGCTTCATGCAAGATTAATAATTCGTTCTTGACTAACCTTACCAAGTTAAATAAATCACTACTAGAAGCAAAATTAAATAATTACTAGTCAAATTGAGCAATTCTTTTATGTTAGCCATCATTTTTTTTATGCTTTTTTGGCCCCCTTCGATTAAACTTTCTGAATCCGTCCCTGAACGATAGTGGTAGTAGTGGTGGCGGTAATGGCGGCAGCAGCAGCGATGGTGGTGGTAGTGGGGGTAACAGTAGTGATGCCGATGGTGGTAGTAAATGTGGTGTGGCGGTAGCGGCAATGAAGACGATGGTGGTGGGTTCTTTGTTGGAAAGATGCAGTAAAGGGTAAGATGGGAAAATAATTACTTTTAGTTCAAATAAATCGAAACCCATGAAATCCGAACATTTTTCATCGGATTTCACATTATAAAAATAAATCCAGTCAAATCCCATGAAATCTAATTCCAATTCCTTTTTTTTATTGTTCCAAACAATAAAATTTATGTCTCATTAGTTTGTATTCATACATCATTAAATTATTTTTGTTCAATTTTTCAAATGTAAATCCCAAATAAATTACTCGCTTCTAGGAAACCGTTCAAACACTAAATTTGTAATTCCATAAATTTATAAAGGGCTAATTACACCTATGTTCCTGAGGTTATGGTGTAATTACAGTCAAGGACACTAAGTTTTAAAAGGTATCAGTCGTGTTCTTCCGTCCTTCGTCCGTTAAAAAATCGTATATTTTGATGATATCATCCGTTACGTATTTCTAAAATACCAATATTACCCTTAGTACATATTTAAACCCTTTTTTTGTCTTAAAAAAACCCCTAATTTTTTCAAACTCTCTTTTTCTCTCTCCAACTCTCCTTACATTCTCTCTCTTTTTGCAACTCTGAAGAGGAATTAATCAGAGGACCGGTTTCACGTTCGGGATTTTTTGTTGAAGCGGTCGTATTCGTTCAGATTTGAACGGAATTTAGGGTCGGAGAGAATAACGATGGAGCCGGCGACGGTGTCTCCTTGGCGATACAGACGCGGAGGAAGCTTCTGTAGCAAACGGAACGGCCGTCGCCGTTCAGTTCGCTGACGAAGTCTAGGGTTTTTTTTCTTTCAGTTACTATAGAGGAATGAAGTCGACGTTCTTCCGGCGACAAAGTGCTGAGCGTGAGGTACGCCGGCAGCGGAGGCGGTGGCTCATCCCGGTGGAGAAAATAATTAGCCAGCCCAATCTTCATGAGGTCCTCGGCGGCGACGGGGGGACCATTCTCGTGGAGCAAGCTGAGGAGCGGCGATCCCGAGGCAAAGTTGTCTTCACAAAGATACTTCTCTCCGAGGGCAACCGCTACAAAGTTGTTTAGCTCGAGGTATTTACCAAAACTCAAGGACTTCTCGGAGTCATCGAGGTCATTAACGGCACGACCATAGCACTCCGAGCAAAACCGTATCTCCCTCGAAGCCTACGGTCATATGTTTTATTAAGAAGTGAGTTGATCAATTCGTACGTTGTTTTAGTGGCAGCTTTCGTCAAGTCGATCGAGATCCTGCCGAGGCCTACTAGATCAGCGTTGGCAGAACGAGGATCAGACTTCAACGCCTCCAAGCAAAGAGCTGAATTTGGCACCTTAGAGCATACCTCGCTGATCAACTGACTCGAGGACTTCACACTTGCAATTGCAACTGTCAGGTGTTGGAATTGGGTTTTAAACCCATTGTGGAGAAGCAACTTCGACTCAATTTTCAAATGGGTTCCAAACCATAGCTTGGTTAGGAACAAATTAATTCACGTTCATCTATTGGAATAGATGATCGTGGTATATTCACATGTTTAAAACGAATGAGAAGTGAATGAGAAAATTGAAGCTAAAGTTAGTGGTTCACCTTGAAAGGAAAAGAGTATCCCACATTGAAGAGATAAAGCCAATGTTGTCTCCTTATAAGGCTTAGCCTTGAGCTAAGGGATGGGCCCCTTGGGGGTACCCATGTTTTGTAAGGAGGGAGGACCTAGGTTGACCCAAGGTCCACCACACGCGTGCGCCGCCCGCCCCGGTCCGTGGCCGTGGCTTGGGCTTGGGCTAGGCCCAATCAGGCTTTATTCTTTTTGGGACAAATAAATTTTATTTATTTAATTTCTTTTCCGAAAGGTTGTAACATTTCCTTTCCAACCAACCAGCTGTGAAGAGTTGCACCCCCCAGTGAATAATCTGTGTATAAAAACGAGTCAGTTTACAGAAGTTAATATAATTTTAATTAATCCCGAATGTTCTTCTGTACAAGAGTCTGTCCAGTTTTTAGTGTTTCGAAAAGAAGAAAGAGTTCTACCATTGTTTGGTTCGCCGGGTCTGGAAATTTGGTGTGCTACTATTTTCAGACGTAGCCGTTGTATCCTGGGAGACTATCGTCGAGAGCCGTCAGCACCGTTGCGGGACGAATAAGTCTTAAGGACAGTGAATCAAATTCACGCCTCGGCCCCTTTTTTCCTTTGCTGTTCTGCAATCTTGTTGTGAGTTCATTTTAATTGTTCTTGCAAAGACTATTTGTTCTGTTTAGTAAACTACATCATTTCTGTATTTTCGTACTTAATTGTTTTCTGCACAAGTATACACAAAGTATATATTTCGAACAACAATCTTAAGACTTATTCCCGTACTTTGTGTAGATGTGTAGAAACAGTATTTTCTAAACAGTGTTTTTCAAATTTCGTTTTCTTATTTGATTCTATCAATCTATACTAAAATTATTTTCAGTTTCTGAATTTAATTTTAGTAATACTAGAATCTGTTTTCGTTATACCTTTGTGATAGACTGGATTATTTTTGCTTATTAATAGTTGTTATATTCTGTTGATAGATATAACAATGGCTACTCGCGAAACCAATTCACAAAGTGTAGCGGCTCATCCCAGCGGTGGGACTGTGTATGCGACACCTTACGTTGCACCTGCTCATGGTTCCGTTGGACTTGGTGAAAGACCGGAAAAGTTCAACGGAAAGGATTTTAAGAGATGGCAACAGAAAATGTTGGTATATCTTACCACCTTGAACTTGGCAAGGTTCTTGCAAGAGGATGCACCAGATCTTGGTGACAATCCTGACCGGCAAACAGTGGCTGCCGTGGATGCTTGGAAGCATTCGGATTTTTTGTGCAAGAATTACATCCTCAATGGATTAGACAATGCGTTGTATAACGTATACAGTCCAATGGCCAATGCGAAAGCATTGTGGGAATCCTTGGAAAGGAAATACAAAACGGAAGATGCCGGCTCAAAGAAATTTGTAGTCGGCAAATTCCTTGATTTCAAGATTACGGATTCCAAGACAGTGATTAGTCAAGTCAAAGAGTTACAGCTAAGCATCAATGATATGCACGCGAAAAGGATGGTACTTGGAAAATCTTTTCAAGTGGCTGCGCTAATTGAAAAATTGCCACCTACTTGGAGAGATTTCAAGAACTATTTGAAGCATAAGCGCAAGGAGATGAAGCTTGAGGATTTGATTGTGAGATTGAGGATTGAAGAGGATAATCGCCAGTCCGAGAAAAAGGCCGGCAATTATCATCAAGAAGCCAAGGCAAATGTGTTTGAGGAAGGTCCGTCAAAGAGGAGGAAAATTTCCGATTCAGACGGTCCAAGTGGAGCTAGCGGCTCAAATTCCAAAGGCGGTGAGAAGAAGAAGTTCAAAGGGAATTGCTATGTGTGCGGCAAAGCTGGCCATCGTGCTAAGGACTGTCGCACAACCAAAGGAAACTTTAAGAAAGGAAAGCATTCTCAAGCCAATGTGACGGAAGTTACCAAGATTACCGAGGACGTGACAGATTTGAATCTATCTGCGGTGGTATCCGAAGTCAACTTGGTTGGAAATCCCAAACAGTGGTGGGTAGACACAGGCGCTACTCGACATGTGTGTTCCGAGCGAAGTATGTTTACTACATATGAGAGCGCCAACAATGAGAATCTGTTCATGGGAAACTCTTCCTCTTCAAAAGTGTAAGGGATGGGCAATGTGGTTTTAAAGATGACATCCGACAAAGAGTTGAGTCTCAACAATGTGCTTCATGTGCCGGACATTCGAAAGAATTTAGTTTCGGGCTCATTGTTGAGCAAAAATGGTTTTAAGCTAGTTTTTGAGTCCGACAAGTTTGTACTAACTAAGAGTGGAATGTTTGTAGGAAAAGGGTACCTTTGTGATGGTCCGTTTAAACTAAATGTAATGACCATCGTACCTAAAGTTGTACCAAATTCCGATAATAATAATAATGTCTCTTCTGCTTACTTGTTGGAATCTCCTAATTTATGGCATCATAGATTAGGTCATGTGAATTATGGTTCGTTACTAAAGCTCGTGAAAAATGGTTTGTTGCCTAAAATGGACTTTGACTCACATAAAGCATGTGAAATTTGTGTTGAAGCTAAAATGGCTAAAACGTCTTTCAAGTCAATTGAAAGAAGTACGGAACCTTTAAGTCTAATTTATAGTGATATTTGTGACTTAAAGGTGGTACAATGTGGAGGATGAAAAAATATTTTATTACTTTTATTGATGATTGTACGAGATTTTGTTATGTATATTTGCTTAGAAGCAAGGATGAAGCCTTGGAAGCATTTATGCAATAAAAAATTGAGGTTGAAAATCAACTTAGCAAGAAAATCAAAGTACTAAGAAGTGATAGAGGCGGAGGATATGTTTTCCCTTTTGAAAAATTTTGTGCCGATCACGGAATCATTCATGAGACCACGGCACCGTATGCGCCTCAGTCAAATGGAATTGCTGAGCGGAAAAATCGTACTTTGCAAAAGACACCTTATGAGCTATGGAAAGGTCGTCCTCCTTCCTTCAAATATCTTAAAGTGTGGGGGTGTCTAGCAAAGGTAGCTATCCCACCACCTAAAATGGTCAAAATAGGACCTAAAACGGTCGATGGGATTTTTATTGGATATGCAAGCCATAGCTCGGCATATCGGTTCTTAGTGCATAAATCTGAAGTTGACGATATACACGTCAACACCATTATGGAGACGAGGAATGCACATTTCTTAGACGATGTATTTCCTTGTCGAGTGGCACAAGAACAAAGTTCTTTAAAAAGAACTAGTATGAACCAAGAACCCTCACAAGAGGAAGATGAGCCAAGACGTAGCAAGAGAGCTAGAACGTCTACATCTTTTGGTCCTGATTTTCTAACATATTTGTTAGAAAATGAGCCTCGTACTTACAGTGAAGCAATGTCGAGTCCCGAAGCTCCTCATTGGAAAGAGGCTATTAATAGTGAAATAAAATCCATCATGTAAAATTATACATGGGAACGGGTGGATCTTCCTCTTGGAAATAAACCCTTAGGGTGTAAATAGATTTTCAAGAGAAAGATGAAAGCTGATGGAACGATCGAGAAATATAAGGCCCGACTAGTTGTAAAGGGATATAGACAAAAGGAAGGCCTTGATTATTTCGATACATATTCACCAGTTACAAGAATAACATCCATTCGAATATTGATAGCTATTGCAGCTATTAATAATCTTGAGATACACCAAATGGATGTGAAAACAGCTTTCCTAAATGGAGATCTAAATGAAGAGATCTATATAGAGCAACCCGAAGGGTTTGTAGCTCCTGATCATAAGAGGAAGGTGTGCAAGCTTGTTAAGTCACTTTATGGACTAAAACAGGCTCCGAAACAATGGCATGAAAAGTTTGATAAAGTCATGATCGAAAATGGCTTTAGAATCAACGAATGTAATAAATGTGTCTATGTTAAAGGCACGGAAAAAGGATGTGTCATTGTTTGCCTTTATGTGGATGATATGTTCATTATTGGGAGCAATAATGAATTCATTAAGGCTACAAAGAAAATGTTGACCAGTAAATTTGATATGAAAGATATGGGTGTGGCTGATGTTATACTTGGTATGAAAATTACCAAAACATCAAATGGACTAGTCTTGTCACAGTCTCACTATATTGAGAAAGTGCTAGACAAATTTAAAAGTTACGATGATAGTCCAGTTAAGACACCACTAGATGTAAATTTACATCTAACAAAGAATACTGGTGAAGGAATATCTCAATTAGAGTATTCACGTATAATTGGTAGCCTAATGTATATCATGAATTGCACGAGACCCGATATAGCATATGCTGTCAGTAAGTTGAGCAGATATACTAGCAATCCGGGAAAGAATCATTGGATAGCTATTGTACGAATATTACGGTACTTAAAATATACCTTAAACTTTGGTCTGCATTATACAAGATATCCAGCTGTATTAGAAGGATACAGTGATGCCAACTGGATATCAGATTCTAATGAAACAAAATCCACAAGTGGATATGTGTTTACATTAGGGGGTGCCGCCATTTCTTGGAAATCCTCTAAACAGACATGTATTGCCAGATCCACTATGGAATCTGAATTCATTGCTTTAGATAAAGCAGGAGAAGAAGCGGAGTGGCTTCGTAATTTCTTGGAGGATATTCCAAATTGGCCTAAGCCTGTGCCACCAATTTGCATACATTGTGATAGTCAATCTGCAATTGGAAGAGGGCAAAGCAGTATGTATAACGGCAAGTCTAGACACATACGTCGCAGACACAATACCGTTAGACAATTACTTTCTAGTGGAATTATCTCTATTGACTATGTGAAGTCAAAGGATAATATTGCGGATCCGTTAACGAAAGCTTTGACTAGAGAGAAAGTAAATCTGTCATCAAGGGGAATGGGTCTTAAGCCTATGAATTAAAGAGTTGCCATAATGGAAACCCTACCTAGCTGACTGGAGATCCCAAGATCTAGGTTCAAAGGGAAAACCGAATTATGTAAATGTGACTCAGACAGAGCACTGTGGGGGGGTTAAAACCCTCATATCCATTCCTATGATGAGAAGACAGTGGCACCTACAAAATGTTAGGTTAAGCTATGCTTTTAATGACTCTTATATCTTGGAAATCTAAGTGGGGGTGCGGTAGGAACCTCTTAATAAGAAGTCACCTATGTGAGTAAGAAGTGGGGCCGCTTCTATGAGAATTGTAAGGCTGAATTCTCAGAGAGTACTCATGAAAACCAGGAGTTGTTCAGGGCCAAAATGAACACAACAATGAGAACCTCAAAACAATGTTTGAGCGATACTGTGTGACGTTCTATTGTCTCGGTTTACACTAAAGGTTGAACAGTTCAAGACATCACGTTTATTGGTTAACCAGTAAATTCGATAGTTCTCACTAGGGAAGGTTCAAGGCCATCGGCTACCTATCCCGACGCAGTGTCGTTCTAAAGAACTCTTTCTTATGTCAGTGTTTCTGTGCGTATAGAGTCCAGTCAATTTTCTATTCATGTGGGGGATTGTTGGAATTGGGTTTTAAACCCATTGTGGAGAAGCAACTTTGACTCAATTTTCAAATGGGTTCCAAACCATAGCTTGGTTAGGAACAAATTAATTCACGTTCATCTATTGGAATAGATGATCGTGGTATATTCACATGTTTAAAACGAATGAGAAGTGAATAAGAAAATTGAAGCTAAAGTTAGTGGTTCACCTTGAAAGGAAAAGAGTATCCCACATTGAAGAGATAAAGCCAATGTTGTCTCCTTATAAGGCTTAGCCTTGAGCTAAGGGATGGGCCCCTTGGGGGTACCCATGTTTTGTAAGGAGGGAGGACCTAGGTTGACCCAAGGTCCACCACACGCGCGCGCCGCCCGGTCCGGTCCGTGGCCGTGGCTTGGGCTTGGGCTAGGCCCAATCAGGCTTTATTCTTTTTGGGACAAATAAATTTTATTTATTTAATTTCTTTTCCAAAAGGTTGTAACCTTTCCTTTCCAACCAACCAGCTGTGAAGAGTTGCACCCCCCAGTGAATAATCTGTGTATAAAAACGAGTCAGTTTACAGAAGTTAATTAATGCATTAATTAATCCCGAATGTTCTTCTGTACAAGAGTCTGTCCAGTTTTTAGTGTTTCGAAAAGAAGAAAGAGTTCTACCATTGTTTGGTTCGCCGGGTCTGGAAATTTGGTGTGCTACTATTTTCAGACGTAGCCGTTGTATCCTGGGAGACTATCGTCGAGAGCCGTCAGCACCGTTGCGGGACGAATAAGTCTTAAGGACAGTGAATCAAATTCACGCCTCGGCCCCTTTTTTCCTTTGCTGTTCTGCAATCTTGTTGTGAGTTCATTTTAATTGTTCTTGCAAAGACTATTTGTTCTGTTTAGTAAACTACATCATTTCTGTATTTTCGTACTTAATTGTTTTCTGCACAAGTATACACAAAGTATATATTTCGAACAACATCAGGTTGGGGACGAGAATTGCTGCTAAAAGGGAAAGCAACAAGGCTGGGATACTAGATGAAAAGGCCATGGATGCAACTTTTTCTTTTGGTTCCTTGCTCTAAAGGTCTGAGCCACAATGACTATTTATTTACTCTTTGCATTGACTAATTTACCTTTCCAAGATTTATGTGATCCGTCATGGTCAACATTCAGTTGTGCTTTCAAATTGCTGGCTTACACAAACTTTCCATTAATAACCCATTTTGTGACAAGTTTAGCATATCTTGATTTTAATATGATAACTATAATTCGATTAATACGGATCCGGTTAATAGCCTTATGTGCTAATTCAAAGTTATATTTTTCCCAAAAACTTTAGTTTGTTTTTCCTCTAAACACTTGGCAACAAGCAAGTATATATGTACTATTCTCAAAGATCAACGCAACCCATCGGTTTAAATGGTAAAGTAAAAATCTTGTTTGGGTCAGTAGGTTACTGTTTAGACTTTTTTCAACATTGCAATGATGGAAGTGGCGATATACTTCAAATATAGACATGTGATTTGCGTGATCTTCCACAGGGTATGGTTACGTAAAGTTGATCGGGGATCTTATCCTAAAAAGATGACCTGTAAGACAGAATACGAGTGACTGTCGGATAGAGTTTTCGGTGAAAAACTCTTCAATATTTAAGTTAGAGCATAATTGCACAATAGAATCTATGAAAAAGTATGAAATATAGTGTTTGTATGTATGTAATTGTCCCCATATAGGCTTGGGGGAAGGTGCAGAACCCCGGTAGAATTAAGAGTGATGATTAAGTTTTAGGCCTGATCCTTGGAGATCATGTTTAGAGTCTTTTAAGAACCTTAATTTATCAAATTAACCGTAGAAGTATATTTTAACAACCTAATGTTTTTCTCCACACTTTAATTTGACACATAAAAAAATTATATATTTTTTTTACCTCTAAAAACTTTAGCAATGAACTAGCATGTACTATAATCAAAGATAAACGTAACCCAAGTTTTACTATATATGACCAAAAAATGATCTCAATTCTTCTTTGACATTATTAAGGAGGCCTATATGTTAATGATTTGTTTTTCACATTTGAATTTACTTTTCCTTTTGTTAAATTTCCAGTGTCTTATTTCAACCGATCTATAGAGATACCTAAAAAAAGCAGGCAAAGAATAATCTTGGAAAGAAAATATTTAATTTTGGCAAAGTCTGTCTACCAAAAAAATAAAAAAAAACTTTGGCAAATATGTGTTTAAGATTCTTGATTAATGCAAATTACATCAGTTTTGAAATATTTGGCAAAAAAAGATAGACTAATTAATTTTGCTTCTTCAATGTGCTTAAAACTGATTAAATACAAAATCTTCATTTTATTGGATTTTGATTTAGTCAAGTTTGACCAAGATTACATATAAACAGACGTGAAATACCCATTTTAAATATGAATACACTATATAGTAATTCTGTTATATTTTAGCACCTTCAACAACTATAATATGTTATGTTTAAAATAGATGAAATCTGATTTTAAAAACTAGTTCTAATCTAATCAAAATTACTTTTGAGAATCTCTCTCAAACTGCCTCAAAGTCTACTTGGACAACTGGGACCGTTCCTGCATATGTTTTCGAACCACCAAATTCGCCATTATAATTGTATCAAAGACAAACTTTGACAAAAAAAGTGTAACTCTGAACAAACATACAAGAGTGTAAACATAAGCAATTCTGTAATGGTTTGGTTGCAAAAATTTGACTCCCATGTTCTCAATTTGGATTCTTTGCATTACAGTATACCAAACTCAGATAACGTTTTATGTGGAAATGTTTCTCACTAAAAAAAAAAAGGTTTGTTTCGACATTCATAAACCAAATAAAAGACTGAATGGAAAAATAAAACGTTGGCCTCTACAAAATTTTCATCGACACAATTAATAAGTTTTTGGCCTGCCAAAAAGAGATGTAGTTGAAGAAAGTAGAGCAGAATATAATTACAATTACCCCAGTACCAAGCATCCAACCTTGGGAGTTCTATCATTTTATGTTCTACTATTTTCATCTTTGCTCCAGTGTTGTTTTGTTTCCTTGGGAGTTAGAGGAATAACTTTTAGTCGCACTTGGCGAGGTCCCAAAATGTCATCGAGGTCACCAATGGTGCGATCGGCCGGTAAGATGAATGAGTAATGTAGTCAAATCTTAGTTAACAACGTAAAACTTTTAGAACGTTACGGTGATCATGTCTATTTTATTCGATCTTGTTTTCATAAGACATAAAGTTATAGAATATTACTAGGTAAAATACTAGTAAAAGTTTTGTTTTCCCAATATCAGGTCAGTGGTGCGATCAGGGGGGGTAAGATGAATGAGTGATGTGGTTAAATCGTAGTAAGAACATACAACTTGCAAAGTGTTAAGGTGGCGAATGTCTTTTTTATTTTGAGTTAATTACGCCATTGACCATTGAACTATTAGGCATATTTCATTTTGACCGATGGACATCAAATTGTGTCAAAGTGACCACTGTTTTTTAAATTTTGTCCAAATATGGTCATTCCGTTTAATAGAGCCTACCGGCGTCCTGTTAACTCCCTTTAGTGAGGGGTAACCATGTCAATTTGCCTATTATCTTCCCATGTTCTCATCCACCTCCTTTAGATCGTACGGCGGAGGCGACAGGAACGGCGGCCGGTACTCGAACGGCGACGATGAGTCATCCAACTCGAGGTGGGGCAGCTCTAGAGCTTCCGACGAGTCGCGCAGGCCGAGTCGGGACTCGGGTCCTTCTAGCGCTAACGAGATTGATGACTGGGGCGCTGCGAAGAAATCTACAACGTTTGGCGGTGGATTTGACGGGAGAGATAGAGTGGAGAGGGGGGGAGAGAGGAGGGCTTTTTTATTCGCAGTCTAGTTTAGGGCTGACGAATCAGACAGTTGGGTGTCCAAGAAGAGCTTTGTTCCATCGACTGGGGCACGGAGATTCAGTTCTAACGGCGGGGGGTTTGATACTCTCAGAGAGAGAAGATGGGGTTTTGAGTCTAACGGCGGTGGCGGTGGTGCAGATTCGGAAGATAGATGGGGGAAGAAGGAAATTACTGGTATCGGTGGCGCTTTCGATAGTCTGAGGGAGAGGCGAGGTGGCGTTAGGGGAGGTGGGGACTTAGATAACTGGAAGAGGGAAGAGGGGAGTGAAAGTGGGGGTGGGAGACCGAGGCTGAATTTGCAGCCACGTAGTATGGCGGTAGATCAGCAGAGCGAGACAGTAGCGGCAGTGAAGCCAAAGGGGTCGAACCTATTTGGGAATGCAAGGCCGAGTGAGGAGAACTTGAAGGAGAAGTCGCATGACTGGAAGGAGTTGGATGAGAACTTTAGTGAGGGATAACCATGTTCTCTGAAAATCAAATAAGATGGAAGGATAGAGAGAGAGAGGAAACGAAGTGTCTCTAAAGAAACGAAGGACAGGTAGAGTGACGAATTTACCCTTCAAATTTAAAACTTAACGGATTTGTTCTTGACGGAACCTAACAGATGGACTTATTTGGACTAAATTTAAAAATCAGTGGTCACCTTGACACGATTTGATGTCCAGTGGTCAAAATGAAATCTGCCTAATAGTTCAATGGTCAATGGCGTAATTAACTCTTTTATTTTTTATTTTTTCTTGTTGCATTAACATTACGGTGGTTAATTCTTGTAGAGCAAGAAATTTCCATATCGCAGAAGGTTATGAAATATTACCGCGTAAAGTACTAGTGAAACTTTATTTTGTTCTCCCAATATCAGACCATGTTGCACTAAGGTTAGATCAGTCCTGATTTCTTGACGATAAGTAAGAGCTTGTCGACTAGCCAAAGTGCAATAAGAAGCACTGTCACTGCACACACTTTTTTTAACTAAGAAATGCACAAACTCAAGCATTACCACCTTTTGACCCGGTCTTGATAACTTTGCCTCAGAGTCATGTTATGTTGACGAAAATTTCACTATATTGTAACGTTAATGTATTATTGTTTTTTTTTTATTTATTATTACTTATTTTGCCATCGGCCATGACAGTGTTCGTTCTTGTGATTCCCTTGCTTCATCTTTATTCTTTCAACTTCCAAATTACAAATCTTCAGATTATATATAAAGAAACATGAATAGATCAATGTTAGTTTTGTTTTGTTTTTTTTTTGCTTAGTTTAAATGCTTATAGTAGGTTAACAATTATTTCATACAATTAATAATCACATTACTAATACATATACACATATTCTATATTCTATAGAGTTAGGGGATCGATAATTTGTTAGCGACTGAACTTACCAAGTTAAATAAATCACTATGAATAATGAAATTATAATATGATTAGTGACTGAATTGAATAATCTAATTTTTATTTAATGTATCCAATAATGACTTTTTGTTAGTCATCAATTTTTTATGTTTGCCATCGATTTACCCTTCAATTATATGATTATTATTATCAGTTGAAATTTTTTATGTTACTCTTCAAAAAATTTATGACTTTTTGACCTCTCAACGAGACTATTGCAACTATCACTCGGCGTATTATGTTAGTTGGTGATTTCAACCAAGTTCTGACACCTTCCGACAAAACTGGCACAAATTATCTCTCTATTCCTGGGAACAATTATCTTCAAGATTTCCTAAATCAGAATCAATTAATGGATCTCCTTTGGCTGGGACCCCCTTTCACATGAACAAATAATAGAGAGGGGATCTTTTGCACATATGAAAGGCTGGACAGATGTGTCGCCCATCCCTTTTGGCTCTCTCTATTTCCAAATGCACGTGTCAAAAACTTGGGAATACAAACATCAGTTCATGCCCCCATTCTGCTTGACACATCTCCATATCAACAATTCCTAATACGACCACCAAGATTTGAAGCGACGTGGTTGAAACACCCGCAATGTCATCAACTCATCAAACAGGCATGGAACATCCACTGTGAGGGGTCCCCTCTCTTCAAAATTACTTTTTGGGGACGCAATATGATGAAACTTTGAAGATCTAGAATAAACAGAGATTTGGCAACCTTGGAACTCAAATTGATGACGCCAAAAGAGATCGAACTTTCATATTTCCAAACACAATTACCGAATACCGAAGCCCAAAAGATGGAAATGAAAACAAGAGAAAAGCTTGATTGGCTTTTGGACTGTGAAGAAATATTCTGGGCCCAGAAATCAACTTTAAGATGGCTACAACTCCGGGACCGAAATACTAGTTTCTTCCATACGTCAACTATCATCAGAAGACACCATAACAAAACCTCATTCCTCTCGGTCTCGCATGAGCTTGGAAACTCTTTCACACTCATACCACCATCGCCTCCTACCTGCTCACTCATTTTAAAAAGGTGTACTGTCCTAACACTATTCAAGCAGTGAGTATCTCGGATATGCCAAGTGTGCAAGCCTTAACTACATCCCTTTTACCAAATCAAATTGCCTGGTTAAATAGACCGTTTACCGGTGAAGAAATCAAGAAAGCTCTTTTTGAAATAAACCCCAACAAGGCACCAGGCCCAGATGGCATCCCAGCCATCGTTTATCAACAATGCTAAGATTTTATGCGACATCCGATTACCTCGGCAGTCCTTTCCTTTCTTCGCTCCGGACATCTTCTAAGAGAAACAAATAAATCCTTCCTTGTCCTGATCCCTAAAAGTGGGTCACCTTCAACCCCTAGTGATTTAAGACCAATCTCTATTTGCAACACCATCTACAAAATCATTTCCAAAACTCTTGCCAACCGTATAAAGCCGTTCCTTGATTATCTCATCTCATCTCAGAACAACAGAATGCCTTTGTGAGCGGTAGACAGATCAGAGATAATATCTTCATTGCCCAAGAACTTACCAACAAAATAAGGACTTCGAAAGGGCAGCAACATATTCTTGGTATGATCAAGATGGATATGAGTAAAGCATTTGATCGTGTAAATTGGAATTTTCTGAAGGCGGTCTTAACTCATGTGAAATTCCCGCCACACCTCATTCACCTCATCATGGAATGTGTCACGACGGTTTCCTATGAAATACTTCTTAATGGCTCGCCAACCGAGCGATTCCAACCTCAGTGCGGTCTTCGGCAAAGGGATCTTCTGTCCCCGTATTTATTCATTCTTTGCGCCGAAGTTCTTTCTGCCTCCCTGAAGAAAGCACAGTCTCTGGGAAAGATTCGAGGATTAAAAGCCGGTATCCGAAGCCCACCAATCAATCATTTATTCTTTGCAGATGATGCCTTGATGTTCACCAAACTTAATCAAGCCTCATGTCTGCATATAAATCTAATCATTCAGCGGTACTGTGAAGACTCGGGCCAACTTATAAACCACATCAAATCCCCATTATCTCTTAGTCCCAATGCAACTCACCAGGACTCGAACAACATAGAGCAATGGTTAGGTCTCCAATCGTCTCCAGAATTTGGCAAATATCTAAGAAGTACGCTAGATATTGTCAACAACTGGGAGCTCTTTTTCCAAAATCTTATTGCCAAAATTCAACAAAGTTGTGCTGGATGGCAAGGATGTCTACTTAACAAAGCTGGCCGTGCAACCCTTCTCACCTCAGTACTCACATCTTTACTAACCTACCACATGCAGGTAATTCTCTTCCCAAAATATGTGATTAAAGCAATTAATGCTATTCTTGGTCGATTTTGGTGGTCAGGTGATGACAACAAAAAAGGAATCCATTGGCTCAACTGGCATACCTTATGTGCACCAAAAAGCCAAGGAGGCCTTGGCTTTAAGAAAATTGGTGCCTTTAACATTGCCCTTTTAGCCAAAAAAAGCTAGAAAATATGGACAGATCCGGACTGCTTACTAGCACGCATCATGCTTGGCAAATACTGTACGCGATCCAACTTTCTTTCTAGCCCTGATAAAGGACATTTCTCGTGGGGATGGCGAGGCATAGTGGCAGGAAGAAATGTTCTGAAAAGGGGGATGAGATGGCAAGTCGGAACATGAACCAAAATTTCAATCTGGCAGGATAAATGGATTCCCAACCGTGCATCTCAACCACTCTATTCTGGCTCAGACATAACCATCAGAAATGGAACTATAAACCATCTTATCAAGGAAGGCCACTGGGACATCAATCTTCTAAAGCAACTTCTCAGCCCTTCTCTGATTCCTAGTATCATCGCAATACATATATCTCCTCATCTTATCCAAGATCAACAGATTTGGGAGTTTACCTCATCTGGAATTATTCTCTGTCAAAACTGCTTATGCTATGCTTCATAGTCATAAATCGTAGGAATTACGTAGATTGGGCCACCTCGCCTCCTTACCCAATATGACATAAAAGTTCTGGAAGTCAATCTGGCCTATCCGCGTCCCTCAAAAGATGAAGTTCCTTCTTTGGCAAATCCTATGGGATCGTTTGCCATTACAATCAAAACTTAAGCGCTTCAATAATATCCCATCAGATAAGTGTCCTTTTTGCCTAACTACATCGGAAACTCTTGATCACCTATTTTTACAATGCCCCAAAACACAACCCACCTGGTATGGTGGCCCGACGGGGATCAAGACAGACGCTCTCATGTGTCCTCTGCGGGAATGGCTCATTGCATGGCTACAAAGGCCCAATCTACAAAGCAATTTTAAAAGCCAATTGATTATCATTATGTCAACTCTCTGGGGGATCTGGATACATCGAAACCATATCATCTTTCGCCAAACTGAGTTCAACCCGGTTTTGGTTATTAAATACATTAGAGTTTTATCCCTCAATATCACCAATGCCTTCAAAAACTATACCAGTTCTTACACTTTAGCCAAAAAACCTTCTCCAAAATCTAATCACTTGCCTTTTATCTACCACAATGTCCCTCTCTCATGCATCTGCCTAAAAAAAGAACCTATCAAGCTCCTCGTTGCAATAAGCTTCAACAAAAGTATGCGAAAAGCAGGAGTGGGACTATCTTGTTTTAATCTTTTACAGCAGAGATGCGGATCTGCTGCCATAGCTTTTACTTCCTCGGATAGAAACAGTGCACTGGCAAAAGGACTCCTAACTGTGTTAAAATGGTCTGAACGTCAAAAGTTGAAACACATCACTATTTCTACTAACTCAAATTTTTTAATCTCTTAGATGACGGACACTGAGGATATATCCGATAAGGTGGCACCAATTTTTCATGATATCTGTCATTTTGCAGTTACTTTACACTTTTACAGTATCGACAGAGCTACAGTCTTACAACTTCAAGAGGCCAGATCCCTAGCAGCTTTTGCATGTAAACCCCGCATCAACGTCTATCAGGACTGGGTTAATGCGCATATGCTGCCATGAGCTCTCTCTCTCTTTCCTTTATTTAAGTTGTACTTTTGCATGATTTCCTCTCTACTGGTGCCATAGTTTTGTTGTATCTGTATTTATTTTTTTACATCTTGGCAAAGATCGTCATAATCTTGCTTGTAAAGTCTTATGACCGCCTCTGACAAACTCTTGTAACCTTTTATTATCAATGCAATTATCATAATTATATAAAAAAAAAAAGAGACTTTTGGGGTCCGTCACTGCCCAAGTTCAAGGTCTATTAAATGATGCATCTAGTTTTTCTTATGGTTACTCATAGCCTAGCTGACCAGGGGTTCAGACTTTCCGAAAGACTTTGACAAAGTCTACTTGGAGGTTTACTGCAAATGTTCTTTAACCACCTCATTCGTCATTGTAATTGTATCGGTGAGAAACTTCAGTAGTAGCGTAAAATTTTCAAAACTTCAAGGCGGTCAATGTTTATATGATTTGAAATGTTTTTACAAATGCCAAAAGTTAAGAAAGAATACTGGGCAAAGTACTAATAAAAGTTTCGTTCTCTCGATATTCGACCATCTTACACTAAGAGCAGATTCGTCCTCATTGTGATAACAAGCGAGAGCTTGTCAACGGGTCACAAATTGTCATAAGAACTAAAGAACTCACATTTTGTCTGTTGGAATTGGGTTTTAAACCCATTATGGAGAAGCAACTTTGACTCAATTTTCAAATGGGTTCCAAACCATAGCTTGGTTAGGAACAAATTAATTCACGTTCATCTATTGGAATAGATGATCGTGGTATATTCACATGTTTAAAACGAATGAGAAGTGAATGAGAAAATTGAAGCTAAAGTTAGTGGTTCACCTTGAAAGGAAAAGAGTATCCCACATTGAAGAGATAAAGCCAATGTTGTCTCCTTATAAAGCTTAGCCTTGAGCTAAGGGAAGGGCCCCTTGGGGGTACCCATGTTTTGTAAGGAGGGAGGACCTAGGTTGACCCAAGGTCCACCACACGCGCGCGCCGCCCGCCCCGCCCCGTCCCGGTCCGGTCCGGTCCGTGGCCGTGGCTTGGGCTTGGGCTAGGCCCAATCAGGCTTTATTCTTTTTGGGACAAATAAATTTTATTTATTTAATTTCCTTTCCGAAAAGTTGTGACCTTTCCTTTCCAACCAACCAGCTGTGAAGAGTTGCACCCCCCAGTGAATACTCTGTGTATAAAACCGAGTCAGTTTACAGAAGTTATGTACGATTTAAAAATCCCGAGTCTGTCCCAGTTTTGAAAGAGTTCTACCATTTGTTTGGTTCGCCGGGTCTGGAAATTTGGTGTGCTACTATTTTCAGACGTAGCCGTTGTATCCTGGGAGACTATCGTCGAGAGCCGTCAGCACCGTTGCGGGACGAATAAGTCTTAAGGACAGTGAATCAAATTCACGCCTCGGCCCCTTTTTCCTTTGCTGTTCTGCTTTTCTGCAATCCTGTTGTGAGTTCATTTTAATTGTTCTTGCAAAGACTATATGTTCTGTTTAGTAAACTATATTTCAGTATTTCGTACTTAATTGTTTTCTGCACAAGTATACACAAAGTATATATTTCGAACAACAATCTTAAGACTTTATTCCCGTACTTTGTGTACATGTGTAGAAACAGTATTTTCTAAACAGTGTTTTCCAAATTTCGTTTTCTTATTTGATTCTATCAATCTATACTAAAATTATTTTCAGTTTCTGAATTTAATTTTAGTGATACTAGAATCTGTTTTCGTTATACCTTTGTGATAGACTGGATTATTTTTGCTTATTAATAGTTGTTATATTCTGTTGATAGATATAACAATGGCTACTAGCGAAACCAATTCGGAAAGTGGACCGGTTCATCCCAGCGGTGGGACTGTGTATGCGACACCTTACGTTGCACCTGCTCATGGTTCCGTTGGACTTGGTGAAAGACCGGAAAAGTTCAACGGAAAGGATTTTAAGAGATGGCAACAGAAAATGTTGTTCTATCTTACCACCTTGAACTTGGCAAGGTTCTTGCACGAGGATGCACCAGATCTTGGTGACAATCCTGACCGGCAAACAGTGGCTGCCGTGGATGCTTGGAAGCATTCGGATTTTTTGTGCAAGAACTACATCCTCAATGGATTGGACAATGCGTTGTATAACGTATACAGTCCAATGGCCAATGCGAAAGCATTGTGGGAATCCTTGGAAAGGAAATACAAAACGGAAGATGCCGGCTCAAAGAAATTTGTAGTCGGCAAATTCCTTGATTTCAAGATGGTGGATTCCAAGACTGTGATTAGTCAAGTCCAAGAGTTTCAGCTAATCCTCCATGATATTCATGCGGAAGGGATGGTACTTGGAGAATCTTTTCAAGTGGCTGCGCTAATTGAAAAATTGCCACCTACTTGGAGAGATTTCAAGAACTATTTGAAGCATAAGCGCAAGGAGATGAAGCTCGAGGATTTGATCGTCAGATTGAGGATTGAGGAGGATAATCGCCAGTCCGAGAAGAAGGCCGGTAATTATCATCATGAGGCCAAGGCAAATGTGGTCGAGCAAGGTCCATCAAAGAGGAGGAAAATTTCCGATTCCGATGGTCCAAGCGGAGCAAGCGGCTCAAATTTCAAAAGCGGTGAGAAGAAGAAGTTCAAAGGGAATTGCTTTGGGTGCGGCAAAGCTGGCCATCGTGCTAAAGATTGTCGCAAGAACAAAGGCAACTTTAAAGGAAAGAATTCTCAAGCCAATGTGACCGAAGTTACCAAAATCACCGAGGACGTGACAGATTTGAATTTATCTGCGGTGGTATCCGAAGTCAACTTGGTTGGAAATCCCAAACAGTGGTGGGTAGACACAGGCGCTACTCGACATGTGTGCTCCGAGCGAAGTATGTTTACTACATATGAGAGCGCCAACAACGAGAATCTGTTCATGGGAAACTCTTCTTCTTCAAAGGTGCTAGGAATGGGCAAGGTGGTCTTAAAGATGACATCCGGAAAGGAATTGAGTCTCAACAATGTGCTTCATGTGCCAGACATTCGGAAGAATCTAGTGTCAGGCTCATTGTTGAGTAAGAATGGTTTCAAGCTAGTGTTTGAGAGCGATAAATTTGTACTCACTAAAAGTGGGATGTTTGTAGGAAAAGGGTACTTATGTGATGGTCTGTTTAAGTTAAATGTAATGACCATCGTGCCTAAAGTTGTACCAAATTCCGATATTAATAAAATTATTTCTTCTGCTTACTTGTTGGAATCTCCTAATTTATGGCATCGTAGATTAGGTCATGTAAATTATGGTTCCATACAAAAGCTAGTGAAAAATGGTTTTTTGCCTAAAATGGATTTTGACTCACATAAAGCATGTGAAATTTGTGTTGAAGCTAAAATGGCAAAAACGTCTTTCAAGTCAATTGAAAGAAGTACGGAACCTTTAAGTCTAATTCATAGTGACATATGTGACTTAAAGGTGGTACAATCTAGAGGAGGAAAAAAGTATTTTATTACTTTTATTGATGATTGTACGAGATTTTGTTATGTATATTTGCTTAGAAGCAAGGATGAAGCCTTGGAAGCATTTATGCAATACAAAATTGAGGTTGAAAATCAACTTAGCAAGAAAATCAAAGTACTAAGAAGTGATAGAGGTGGAGAATATGTTTTCCCTTTTGAAAAATTTTGTGCCGATCACGGAATCATTCATGAGACCACGGCACCGTATGCGCCTCAGTCAAATGGAATTGCTGAGCGGAAAAATCGTACTTTAAAGGAAATGATGAATGCTTTGTTGATAAATTCTGGACTACCGGATAACTTGTGGGGGGAAGCGGTCTTAACCGCAAATCATATACTTAATAAAGTACCTCACAAGAAGTTGCAAAAGACACCTTATGAGCTATGGAAAGGTCGTCCTCCTTCCTTCAAATATCTTAAAGTGTGGGGGTGTCTAGCAAAGGTAGCTATCCCACCACCTAAAATGGTCAAAATAGGACCTAAAACGGTCGATGGGATTTTTATTGGATATGCAAGCCATAGCTCGGCATATCGGTTCTTAGTGCATAAATCTGAAGTTGACGATATACACGTCAACACCATAATGGAGACAAGGAATGCACATTTCTTTGAAAATGTATTTCCTTATAAAGTTGCACAAGAACGAAGTTCTTTAGAAAGAACTAATAAGGACAAAGAACCCTCACAAGAGGAAGATGAGCCAAGACGTAGCAAGAGAGCTAGAACGTCTACATCTTTTGGTCCTGATTTTCTAACATATTTGTTAGAAAATGAGCCTCGTACTTATAGTGAAGCAATGTCGAGTCCCGAAGCTCCTCATTGGAAAGAGGCTATTAATAGTGAAATAGAATCCATCATGCTAAATCATACATGGGAACTGGTGGATCTTCCTCCTGGAAATAAACCATTAGGGTGTAAATGGATTTTCAAGAGAAAGATGAAAGCTGATGGAACGATCGAAAAATATAAGGCCCGACTGGTTGTCAAAGGGTATAGACAAAAGGAAGGCCTTGATTATTTCGATACATATTCACCAGTTACAAGAATAACATCCATTCGAATATTGATAGCTATTGCAGCTATTAATAATCTTGAGATACACCAAATGGATGTGAAAACAGCTTTCCTAAATGGAGATCTAAATGAAGAGATCTATATAGAGCAACCCGAGGGGTTTGTAGCTCCTGATCATAAGAGGAAGGTGTGCAAGCTTGTCAAGTCACTTTATGGACTAAAACAGGCTCCGAAACAATGGCATGAAAAGTTTGATAAAGTCATGATCGAAAATGGCTTTAGAATCAACGAATGTGATAAATGTGTCTATGTTAAAGGCACGGAAAAAGGATATGTCATTGTTTGCCTTTATGTGGATGATATGCTCATTATCGGGAGCAATGATGAATTCATTAAGGCTACAAAGAAAATGTTGGCCAGTAAATTTGATATGAAAGATATGGGTGTGGCTGATGTTATACTTGGTATGAAAATTACCAAAACATCAAATGGACTAGTCTTGTCACAATCTCATTATATTGAGAAAGTGCTAGACAAATTTAAAAGTTATGATAATAGTCCAGTTAAGACACCACTAGATGTAAATTTACATCTAACAAAGAATACTGGTGAAGGAATATCTCAATTAGAGTATTCGCGTATAATTGGTAGCCTAATGTATATCATGAATTGCACGAGACCCGATATAGCATATGCTGTCAGTAAACTGAGCAGATATACTAGCAATCCGGGGAAGAATCACTGGCTAGCTATTGTAAGAGTTTTAAGGTACTTAAAATATACCTTAAACTTTGGTCTGCATTATACAAGATATCCAGCTGTATTAGAAGGATACAGTGATGCCAACTGGATATCAGATTCTAATGAAACAAAATCCACAAGTGGATATGTGTTTACATTAGGAGGAGCAGCTATTTCTTGGAAATCCTCTAAACAGACATGTATTGCCAGATCCACTATGGAATCTGAATTCATTGCTTTAGATAAAGCAGGAGAAGAAGCGGAGTGGCTTCGTAATTTCTTGGAGGATATTCCAAATTGGCCTAAGCCTGTGCCACCAATTTGCATACATTGTGATAGTCAATCTGCAATTGGAAGAGCACAAAGCAGTATGTATAACGGCAAGTCTAGACACATACGTCGCAGACACAATACCGTTAGACAATTACTTTCTAGTGGAATTATCTCTATTGACTATGTGAAGTCAAAGGATAATATTGCGGATCCGTTAACGAAAGCTTTGACTAGAGAGAAAGTAAATGTGTCATCAAGGGGAATGGGTCTTAAGCCTATGAACTAAAGAGTTGCCATAATGGAAACCCTACCTAGCTGACTGGAGATCCCAAGATCTAGGTTCAAAGGGAAAACCGAATTATGTAAATGCGACTCAGACAGAGCACTGTGGGGGGTTAAAACCCTCATATCCATTCCTATGATGAGAAGACAGTGGCACCTACAAAAGGTTAGGTTAAGCTATGCTTTTAATGACTCTTATATCTTGGAAATCTAAGTGGGGGTGCGGTAGGAACCTCTTAATAAGAAGTCACCTATGTGAGTAAGAAGTGGGGCCGCTTCTATGAGAATTGTAAGGCTGAATTCTCAAAGAGTACTCATGAAAACCAGGAGTTGTTCAGGGCCAAAATGAACACAACAATGAGAACCTCAAAACAATGTTTGAGCGATACTGTGTGAAGTTCTATTGTCTCGGTTTACACTAAGGGTTGAACAGTTCAAGACATCATGTTCACTGGTTAACCAGTAAATCCGATAGTTCTCACTAGGGAAGGTTCAAGGCCATCGGCTACCTATCCCGATGCAGTGTCGTTCTAAAGAACTCTTTCTTATGTCAGTGTTTCTGTGCGTATAGAGTCCAGTCAATTTTCTATTCATGTGGGGGATTGTTGGAATTGGGTTTTAAACCCATTGTGGAGAAGCAACTTTGACTCAATTTTCAAATGGGTTCCAAACCATAGCTTGGTTAGGAACAAATTAATTCACGTTCATCTATTGGAATAGATGATCGTGGTATATTCACATGTTTAAAACGAATGAGAAGTGAATGAGAAAATTGAAGCTAAAGTTAGTGGTTCACCTTGAAAGGAAAAGAGTATCCCACATTGAAGAGATAAAGCCAATGTTGTCTCCTTATAAAGCTTAGCCTTGAGCTAAGGGATGGGCCCCTTGGGGGTACCCATGTTTTGTAAGGAGGGAGGACCTAGGTTGACCCAAGGTCCACCACACGCGCGCGCCGCCCGCCCCGCCCCGTCCCGGTCCGGTCCGTGGCCGTGGCTTGGGCTTGGGCTAGGCCCAATCAGGCTTTATTCTTTTTGGGACAAATAAATTTTATTTATTTAATTTCCTTTCCGAAAAGTTGTGACCTTTCCTTTCCAACCAACCAGCTGTGAAGAGTTGCACCCCCCAGTGAATACTCTGTGTATAAAACCGAGTCAGTTTACAGAAGTTAGATACGAATTAAAATAAAGAGTTCTACCATTGTTTGGTTCGCCGGGTCTGGAAATTTGGTGTGCTACTATTTTCAGACGTAGCCGTTGTATCCTGGGAGACTATCGTCAAGAACCGTCAGCACCGTTGCGGGACGAATAAAGTCTTAAGGACAGTGAATCAAATTCACGCCTCGGCCCCTTTTTCCTTTGCTGTTCTGCTTTTCTGCAATCCTGTTGTGAGTTCATTTTAATTGTTCTTGCAAAGACTATATGTTCTGTTTAGTAAACTACATTTCTGTATTTCGTACTTAATTGTTTTCTGCACAAGTATACACAAAGTATAAATTGAACAACAATCTTGCCATCTCTTAAAATCCTTTCCGTTGAACTTTATTCCCGTACTTTGTGTAGATGTGTAGAAACAATATTTTCTAAACAGTGTTTTCCAAATTTCGTTTTCTTATTTGATTCTATCAATCTATACTAAAATTATTTTCAGTTTCTGAATTTAATTTTAGTGATACTATAACTGTTTTCGTTATACCTTTGTGATAGACTGGATTATTTTTGCTTATTAATAGTTGTTATATTCTGTTGATAGATATAACAATGGCTACTAGCGAAACCAATTCGGAAAGTGGACCGGTTCATCCCAGCGGTGGGACTGTGTATGCGACACCTTACGTTGCACCTGCTCATGGTTCCGTTGGACTTGGTGAAAGACCGGAAAAGTTCAACGGAAAGGATTTTAAGAGATGGCAACAGAAAATGTTGTTCTATCTTACCACCTTGAACTTGGCAAGGTTCTTGCACGAGGATGCACCAGATCTTGGTGACAATCCTGACCGGCAAACAGTGGCTGCCGTGGATGCTTGGAAGCATTCGGATTTTTTGTGCAAGAACTACATCCTCAATGGATTGGACAATGCGTTGTATAACGTATACAGTCCAATGGCCAATGCGAAAGCATTGTGGGAATCCTTGGAAAGGAAATACAAAACGGAAGATGCCGGCTCAAAGAAATTTGTAGTCGGCAAATTCCTTGATTTCAAGATGGTGGATTCCAAGACTGTGATTAGTCAAGTCCAAGAGTTTCAGCTAATCCTCCATGATATTCATGCGGAAGGGATGGTACTTGGAGAATCTTTTCAAGTGGCTGCGCTAATTGAAAAATTGCCACCTACTTGGAGAGATTTCAAGAACTATTTGAAGCATAAGCGCAAGGAGATGAAGCTCGAGGATTTGATCGTCAGATTGAGGATTGAGGAGGATAATCGCCAGTCCGAGAAGAAGGCCGGTAATTATCATCATGAGGCCAAGGCAAATGTGGTCGAGCAAGGTCCATCAAAGAGGAGGAAAATTTCCGATTCCGATGGTCCAAGCGGAGCAAGCGGCTCAAATTTCAAAAGCGGTGAGAAGAAGAAGTTCAAAGGGAATTGCTTTGGGTGCGGCAAAGCTGGCCATCGTGCTAAAGATTGTCGCAAGAACAAAGGCAACTTTAAAGGAAAGAATTCTCAAGCCAATGTGACCGAAGTTACCAAAATCACCGAGGACGTGACAGATTTGAATTTATCTGCGGTGGTATCCGAAGTCAACTTGGTTGGAAATCCCAAACAGTGGTGGGTAGACACAGGCGCTACTCGACATGTGTGCTCCGAGCGAAGTATGTTTACTACATATGAGAGCGCCAACAACGAGAATCTGTTCATGGGAAACTCTTCTTCTTCAAAGGTGCTAGGAATGGGCAAGGTGGTCTTAAAGATGACATCCGGAAAGGAATTGAGTCTCAACAATGTGCTTCATGTGCCAGACATTCGGAAGAATCTAGTGTCAGGCTCATTGTTGAGTAAGAATGGTTTCAAGCTAGTGTTTGAGAGCGATAAATTTGTACTCACTAAAAGTGGGATGTTTGTAGGAAAAGGGTACTTATGTGATGGTCTGTTTAAGTTAAATGTAATGACCATCGTGCCTAAAGTTGTACCAAATTCCGATATTAATAAAATTATTTCTTCTGCTTACTTGTTGGAATCTCCTAATTTATGGCATCGTAGATTAGGTCATGTAAATTATGGTTCCATACAAAAGCTAGTGAAAAATGGTTTTTTGCCTAAAATGGATTTTGACTCACATAAAGCATGTGAAATTTGTGTTGAAGCTAAAATGGCAAAAACGTCTTTCAAGTCAATTGAAAGAAGTACGGAACCTTTAAGTCTAATTCATAGTGACATATGTGACTTAAAGGTGGTACAATCTAGAGGAGGAAAAAAGTATTTTATTACTTTTATTGATGATTGTACGAGATTTTGTTATGTATATTTGCTTAGAAGCAAGGATGAAGCCTTGGAAGCATTTATGCAATACAAAATTGAGGTTGAAAATCAACTTAGCAAGAAAATCAAAGTACTAAGAAGTGATAGAGGCGGAGAATATGTTTTCCCTTTTGAAAAATTTTGTGCCGATCACGGAATCATTCATGAGACCACGGCACCGTATGCGCCTCAGTCAAATGGAATTGCTGAGCGGAAAAATCGTACTTTAAAGGAAATGATGAATGCTTTGTTGATAAATTCTGGACTACCGGATAACTTGTGGGGGAAGCGGTCTTAACCGCAAATCATATACTTAATAAAGTACCTCACAAGAAGTTGCAAAAGACACCTTATGAGCTATGGAAAGGTCGTCCTCCTTCTTTCAAATATCTTAAAGTGTGGGGGTGTCTAGCAAAGGTAGCTATCCCACCACCTAAAATGGTCAAAATAGGACCTAAAACGGTCGATGGGATTTTTATTGGATATGCAAGCCATAGCTCGGCATATCGGTTCTTAGTGCATAAATCTGAAGTTGACGATATACACGTCAACACCATTATGGAGACAAGGAATGCACATTTCTTCGAGGATGTATTTCCTTGTCGAGTGGCACAAGAACAAAGTTCTTTAAAAAGAACTAGTATGAACCAAGAACCCTCACAAGAGGAAGATGAGCCAAGACGTAGCAAGAGAGCTAGAACGTCTACATCTTTTGGTCCTGATTTTCTAACATATTTGTTAGAAAATGAGCCTCGTACTTACAGTGAAGCAATGTCGAGTCCCGAAGCTCCTCATTGGAAAGAGGCTATTAATAGTGAAATAGAATCCATCATGCAAAATCATACATGGGAACTGGTGGATCTTCCTCCTGGAAATAAACCATTAGGGTGTAAATGGCTTTTCAAGAGAAAGATGAAAGCTGATGGAACGATCGAGAAATATAAGGCCCGACTAGTTGTCAAGGGATATAGACAAAAGGAAGGCCTTGATTATTTCGATACATATTCACCAGTTACAAGAATAACATCCATTCGAATATTGATAGCTATTGCAGCTATTAATAATCTTGAGATACACCAAATGGATGTGAAAACAGCTTTCCTAAATGGAGATCTTAATGAAGAGATCTATATAGAGCAACCCGAGGGGTTTGTAGCTCCTGATCATAAGAGGAAGGTGTGCAAGCTTGTTAAGTCACTTTATGGACTAAAACAGGCTCCGAAACAATGGCATGAAAAGTTTGATAAAGTCATGATCGAAAATGGCTTTAGAATCAACGAATGTGATAAATGTGTCTATGTTAAAGGCACGGAAAAAGGATATGTCATTGTTTGCCTTTATGTGGATGATATGCTCATTATCGGGAGCAATGATGAATTCATTAAGGCTACAAAGAAAATGTTGGCCAGTAAATTTGATATGAAAGATATGGGTGTGGCTGATGTTATACTTGGTATGAAAATTACCAAAACATCAAATGGACTAGTCTTGTCACAATCTCATTATATTGAGAAAGTGCTAGACAAATTTAAAAGTTATGATAATAGTCCAGTTAAGACACCACTAGATGTAAATTTACATCTAACAAAGAATACTGGTGAAGGAATATCTCAATTAGAGTATTCGCGTATAATTGGTAGCCTAATGTATATCATGAATTGCACGAGACCCGATATAGCATATGCTGTCAGTAAACTGAGCAGATATACTAGCAATCCGGGGAAGAATCACTGGCTAGCTATTGTAAGAGTTTTAAGGTACTTAAAATATACCTTAAACTTTGGTCTGCATTATACAAGATATCCAGCTGTATTAGAAGGATACAGTGATGCCAACTGGATATCAGATTCTAATGAAACAAAATCCACAAGTGGATATGTGTTTACATTAGGAGGAGCAGCTATTTCTTGGAAATCCTCTAAACAGACATGTATTGCCAGATCCACTATGGAATCTGAATTCATTGCTTTAGATAAAGCAGGAGAAGAAGCGGAGTGGCTTCGTAATTTCTTGGAGGATATTCCAAATTGGCCTAAGCCTGTGCCACCAATTTGCATACATTGTGATAGTCAATCTGCAATTGGAAGAGCACAAAGCAGTATGTATAACGGCAAGTCTAGACACATACGTCGCAGACACAATACCGTTAGACAATTACTTTCTAGTGGAATTATCTCTATTGACTATGTGAAGTCAAAGGATAATATTGCGGATCCGTTAACGAAAGCTTTGACTAGAGAGAAAGTAAATGTGTCATCAAGGGGAATGGGTCTTAAGCCTATGAACTAAAGAGTTGCCATAATGGAAACCCTACCTAGCTGACTGGAGATCCCAAGATCTAGGTTCAAAGGGAAAACCGAATTATGTAAATGCGACTCAGACAGAGCACTGTGGGGGGTTAAAACCCTCATATCCATTCCTATGATGAGAAGACAGTGGCACCTACAAAAGGTTAGGTTAAGCTATGCTTTTAATGACTCTTATATCTTGGAAATCTAAGTGGGGGTGCGGTAGGAACCTCTTAATAAGAAGTCACCTATGTGAGTAAGAAGTGGGGCCGCTTCTATGAGAATTGTAAGGCTGAATTCTCAAAGAGTACTCATGAAAACCAGGAGTTGTTCAGGGCCAAAATGAACACAACAATGAGAACCTCAAAACAATGTTTGAGCGATACTGTGTGAAGTTCTATTGTCTCGGTTTACACTAAGGGTTGAACAGTTCAAGACATCATGTTCACTGGTTAACCAGTAAATCCGATAGTTCTCACTAGGGAAGGTTCAAGGCCATCGGCTACCTATCCCGATGCAGTGTCGTTCTAAAGAACTCTTTCTTATGTCAGTGTTTCTGTGCGTATAGAGTCCAGTCAATTTTCTATTCATGTGGGGGATTGTTGGAATTGGGTTTTAAACCCATTGTGGAGAAGCAACTTTGACTCAATTTTCAAATGGGTTCCAAACCATAGCTTGGTTAGGAACAAATTAATTCACGTTCATCTATTGGAATAGATGATCGTGGTATATTCACATGTTTAAAACGAATGAGAAGTGAATGAGAAAATTGAAGCTAAAGTTAGTGGTTCACCTTGAAAGGAAAAGAGTATCCCACATTGAAGAGATAAAGCCAATGTTGTCTCCTTATAAAGCTTAGCCTTGAGCTAAGGGATGGGCCCCTTGGGGGTACCCATGTTTTGTAAGGAGGGAGGACCTAGGTTGACCCAAGGTCCACCACACGCGCGCGCCGCCCGCCCCGCCCCGTCCCGGTCCGGTCCGTGGCCGTGGCTTGGGCTTGGGCTAGGCCCAATCAGGCTTTATTCTTTTTTGGGACAAATAAATTTTATTTATTTAATTTCCTTTCCGAAAAGTTGTGACCTTTCCTTTCCAACCAACCAGCTGTGAAGAGTTGCACCCCCCAGTGAATACTCTGTGTATAAAACCGAGTCAGTTTACAGAAGTTATACACGAATTAAAAAATCCCGAATTTTCTTTTCTTCTGTACAAGAGTCTGTCCAGTTTTAAGTGTTCGTAAAAGAAGAAAGAGTTCTACCATTGTTTGGTTCGCCGGGTCTGGAAATTTGGTGTGCTACTATTTTCAGACGTAGCCGTTGTATCCTGGGAGACTATCGTCAAGAACCGTCAGCACCGTTGCGGGACGAATAAAGTCTTAAGGACAGTGAATCAAATTCACGCCTCGGCCCCTTTTTCCTTTGCTGTTCTGCTTTTCTGCAATCCTGTTGTGAGTTCATTTTAATTGTTCTTGCAAAGACTATATGTTCTGTTTACTAAACTATATTTCAGTATTTCGTACTTAATTGTTTTCTGCACAAGTATACACAAAGTAAATATTTAGAACAACAGTCTCTACACCATCATGATCTAGAAATGCAGCAATCCATTGGGTACAAAAGAATCCACAAGGCCTTTCACTTGCTGCAAACAGAGCCCTTGATTCAGGTACTATTTCTTAAAAGGTGGTTTGTAAACTCCGGTTCTTATCAAAAAATAGGAAAAATTGTCAGATTGTTTATAAAAAATCATTCAGTTAAACGCAATAACTGCGTTTGGAAAAGATCATTAAGGATGTCTCTGTGAAACGTATACTAATAGGCCTGAACCTCGATACAAGTTGAAGCAGTAAGTCGCCAAACACGCCCAACCACTGCTTTTGGAGCTCTCAAGCACAATAGTATGCCCTGATACATAATTTGCTATGGGCTCATGCGTGACAACTGTTGAATAACATGCTCATGCGACGACCATTTGTCAAGCTCTTCTATAGAACATCATATTTGAAGCTTTCTCATGGCAGAGTTTGACCTTTTGCTTTACGTTTTCATCTTTCCATTCAACTTTCACATTTTCAATCTATTATGCTTCTAATGAGGCTGATAATCTGGATGTAGAATTTGCTCATCTCAATATCATTAGACAAAGATGTTTGGGATGCCATCTTGAACAACAAGGCAGTCCAGAATCTCCAAGGCTCAATACACACAGGTTATGAAAATGCTGATGATTTCTTTTTTCCTAAATCCAACTTCTAAGAACTGAATACCTGAACCCATTGTAAGAGATCGGCTCATAATTGAACACAGGCATAAGGCAAATTTTGGATGAAGAATATTCCGAATTTTATGTCAGCATTTGGCATGGTAGGATCTGTCAAAATAATGACAAAACTGAACCAGACTATTTTTTTTAACTTTTTACTTATGAAACTTCATTCTGTAAGCATGATGCTATAGCTGAAGATTGGTTTCATATTCTGTTAAAAATTGATTAAATCTCATGCCTATACCTAATGTTAATATTCCTTTCTAGCTTATGTTTGGGTGCACCTAGTTCACTTTTGCAGTTTGGTGTCATACTACTGAGAATTGATACTTGCAGCTAAGGAGGAACAAATAGTCGAGAGATCTAGTAACAGAGAATCAGACTTGGCGACTGCACTCCTGAAGTGGATATTGGGCATTACAAATTCGAAGGTTGTGGAGCTGTTGAACATGATTGGATCGCTCGTGATAGAGATGTTTCAACCTGCTGAGGAGGACAAGCCCACTTCAGAACTCACTGATCTTCTGGAAGAAAAAGTTAGATCCTCGATGCTTCTCTCCGTCGCGATTCTCTTGATTGTGGTCGTCACTCGGAGCCATGGAGCCTAGTCACTGGCCCCAGGCAGCCTGGAATTTTAGGAAGATTCTAAAGAATAATTGGCTGCAACAATGTCTCCGGTGACTTGTGTCTTAGTTATTGATGAACAACGTTGATTTCTTGGATTTCAACTTCCACAATCTTTCTATCAAATTGCCTTACTGGAATGAGAGTGTTATTAAAAAATGAGAACGTTTTTTGACTTCTCATGGAGTATCATGCCTCTTTCCTTTAAATTGCCTTATTGGAATACATTCTTTTTTATAGTTAAGGGTTGTTTTGACTTTAAAAAAAAACTATGAAAATTTCTTAAAATTTACTTTTGAACCCCTACATGCTCTCTGATTACACACACAAAAAAAAAAATCTATCAAAACTTACCCTCCATTCACGTTGAATCTCTGATTACAAAAAAAAAAAAAAATTCTATCAAAACTTACCATCCATTCACGTTGAAACTAAACTACTTTAGAGCCACTAAATCTTTCTATCAAATTTGATTAAAATAACAACTTGCACAAAAATAAAGTTTTTTATAGTCTTTTAAGAGAAATGTAATATACATAAAATAAATCAAAATTTTGGTAAAAAAATCCAATCCTTTTTAATTTTGCATTTTATATTTTAAATACAAATATATTATTATATTAAAAGCATCATAAACGTGAAGTTTAGTTCTAAATTTTGAATACGGACATATTAGTGAAAAGAAAGGAACCTACTTTAAAAAAAATGGAATTTTTTTAGGATTTCTTAAATGCGTATGTAATCTTGACTAGGGTCAAATAGTTGATCCTTTGTTTTTTCCTCATCTTTTAAAATTGAAGTCTTCGTAAAAGATTAGTGGTGATTATGGGTGTTTTTCACTTAAAACTTTTTTTCCCAGCAAATACCCACTTTGAGTTAGAGTGCTATTAAAAAATAAGTGTGTTATTGACTTCTCTTACTTAGGAAATCAAGTCTCTTCCCTTAAAATAGCATTATTGGAATATATGCTTTTGTTTAAATGAAGGGTTGTTTTGACTTTTACTAACAAAAAAAAAATCCCCATGAAACTTATATAAAATCACCCTTAAAGTTCTGCATGCTGTCTAATTGCCGAAAAAATTCCTACCAAAACCTACCGCCTCCGTTTACGTTAAAACTAAACTACCTTAATAATACCATACCTTATAACTACCACATATTCTGACATTAATTTGATTATAGAAAACAACTTGCAGATAATAGAGCTTTTTACAGTCTTTTAGAAGAAATGTATAATACCTAAACTAAATTGAATATTTTATCAAAAATACAATCATTTTGTATTTTTCATATTTGTACGTTGAAGCGTATGTTACAGATTTAATTAATTGTGCACATATAAAGTTTCAATGCAAACATATCAGTACATTAAAACTTTTATAAAACTGATGTTTGATTCTAGAGTTTCAATATCGATACATTGGCATAAGAAAGCTATCGTAAAATTGAAATTTTTTTTAAAAAATAAATGCATAAGAATCGTTAGATCATACCATTCGGCTCTTAATTATAATTAGAGTTCTTGGCAAGTAAATAATTACATGTTCATATTAGAGTTATTGGAATATCCTTATTTGCATGACAGTATATTCTTTATATAGTTCTTGTTTTTCTATAATCCACTGTGACCCAAATTATCATATATTTGGATCATAACATGTTCTTCATATGGCTATTGTCTTTGTACATATCATTTAATAAATGACAGGATTAGGTAAAACCCAATTAATAAAGGTTCCAATTTATTTGAGCTCAAATGAGTAATAATTTTTTTAGCTAGAAAACTCTCAAGTTTTGATGGAGGGGTTAAAAGACTACACATTTTCTTTCTCAGTATGCTCTTTTAAAGTTTAAGAGGTTTCTAAATATTGAGGGTTGCTTAAGAATTTTAATAAAGTGAGGCTAAATTATAACTATTTTTTTAAAAAAACTTTAAATCTTTTGTCACTAAAGAGGTTAAAAGTTCCTTAATACATCTTACAAAAGAATATGTATATGATCAAAAGGGGTGAGGATCAGGCCCAGCGTGCAAAATAATCTCAAGAATTAAATGGCTAAATAGTTTTCCTTAAGAATACTTTAAAAAAAAATAAGAAGTTTACAAAAATTAAGGGTATTTTACTTGTTAAAATGTGAGGCTAAACTACGGTATCTTTGGCCGAATTCAAATAATTTACTGCTAAAGAGGTTAAAAGTTCACAAATACATCTTTAAGTGAGAAAAAGCGTTTGAATTTAACCAAAACAGGTGTGTATCTAGCCCCACTGTATAATAATACCCCAAGGGGTTAAATGAATACATTTTTGTCTTAAAAATACCCTTTTTAAGTTTATAAAATTAACAAAAATCAAGAGTGTTTTTTAATTTTTAAAAAGGTGAGGCCAAATTATAACATTTTCGGCTAAATTGTAATATTTAGTAGTTGAAGAAATTAAAAGTTCACTAATGTATATTTTAGTGGCAAAAGAATTGAATCAAATCAAAGTGAGAGTGGTTCTAGCTCTAGAGTATAAATATGATGCTAAGTCTTTGTTCACTGTCAAAGAAAACCATATCAAGGCCTAACTTTAAAACGAACAAAAATCGAACTTTTGCTATTCCTTAGAGAACCGTTGATAAGTCCATGTATTATCACGTTCTTTTTTTTATATATTTTTCTTAAGGTGGAACCCCTATTGCATCTATTAACCTTTACATATAACTATAAATTTAAATTTACTGGCATAAGACCGATTCAGAATATCTATAAGTTCGACTAGGCCTTCTTTTTCAAACTATTATGATGAATTTATGTGTTATTTTGTGATTGGTAAAATAATGAATTTATTTATAAGTTCGACTAGGCCTTCTTTTTCAAACTATTATGATGAATTTACGGGTTGTCATAATTTTTCTTAAGTCTCAAAACCTTATGCCGTAGGTAATATTTTTTTTCTTTTCATTTTGATAATACATGTACTATTCGATGAGTAATCTCGGTTATAAAGTATTCTTGATGACTTTTGTTGAGTTTGTATTAATATTATAAACGTAATGAGTATGTATATAGGATGAAAAACTTAGATTTGTAAAATTATTGAAATTACTCCATTCATTACCATTATCTCATATTAACTTCACACATTCATTTCGTAGCTCACACACACACACACACATAGAGAGAGAGAGAGAGAGAGAGAGAGAGAGAGAGAGAGAGAGAGTACATATTGACTTTTTAGATGAGTAAGTGTGATATTAACATATAAATTCGTATTAAAATTAAAATTTTATATGGCAAATGTATGCCAAGTTACATACACAACTAAACTAAAAGCCTCACTGTTCTACTAAAATGAATAAGGTCATGCTAGCTAAAAATAAAAGAGAGCTTTATAGTACACTATCAAGAGAAACTTAGAGCACGCTATAGATTTTTTAATTCAAAAGTAGAAAAAATAAGATAACATTAAGATTAAGTGCAGACAGATTGTACTCAAAATCTTAGAACTTAAATAAGAAGAATATGGAAAAGAACTTGCTTTGTACTTTAATCTTCAAATAAGGATATATAAAGGGGCAAATTACACCTATATCCCTGAGATTTAGGGGTAATTACAGCCAAGGACAATAGTTTGGACAAATTACACCTATATCCCTGAGGTTTAGGGGTAATTACAGCCAAGGACAATAGTTTGGACAAATTACACTTATGTCTATTGACCAAATGAAATTTTAAAAACCCTAACGGTTTTAATGAAAAGACTTTATTACCCCTGAATTGGAACCTTATTTATTTTTCAATGCCATTATTTCATCTTCTTATTTTTAATGCCATTAATGTCATTACTCCCCCAATCCCGGGCGGTGGTGGCAACTGCGAGATGGTTGCGGCGCTGAGGCGTTGGTGATGGCGCTCGGTGAAGGAGCGTGGGGCTGCTGATCGGACGGTTGCAGTGGTAACGGCACGGTCGCATCGGCGCGATGCTCGCAAAGGCACGATGAAGGGGCATTTCGGTGAAGGCGCGGGGAACGGAGTTAGTCGCCGGCGACCGCGTGTGCTGCCGGTAGTGGGGCTGCCATGGCGTGTAAGAGGGAAGGGACTGCCGGCGTGGGGTGAGGGGAGGGGGCTATCGGCGTGGGGCGAGGGGAAGGGGCTGCCGGCGTGGGGCGAAGGGAAGGGGTTGCCGGCGAGTTAGCCGGGGAAGACAAAATAATTATTCTAAAAACCTTAATCCAAAAATCCTTAATCCTAATTTGAACATTTATACTATTATATTGGATATTTTTCAAGAAAACCCTAATTTGCAAATTAGGGTTTCTAGAATATCCTAAAACTAAAACTGATAAATAAATCATATATAATAATAAACATATATTTTTCAATATATACAGTACAAGGGGTAGTATCGTCATTTTAAAAATACATATCGATGACATCATACAAAAAGTACAATTTTTGAATGGAACCCTAACGGATGGACACGGCTGATACATTTTAAAAATGTTTGGTCACAAAATGTTACATTTTGAAACTCGTTGTCCTTGACTATAATTATACCCTAACCTCAGGGATATAAGTGTAATTTGCCCTATATAAAAACTATAATAAATTAGATCATTACCAAAAGAATATAAGCTGCAGGGCTATTTTAACCCCCAACAATCATTACTATAAGAAATGACCATCATCGTGCAAAAAGAAACAAAATGGATAATGAATGATATTGAAAGTCCTAAGTAATTGTTTGAACTTTAATAGTTTTAATAGTGATGCTTGCAGAAAAAAAAGGCTAAAACTATAAAATAACAATAAAAAAACTTTAGAAATATCCTTGAAGGATACAACTACTAGATTTGTTGCCAAAGCAATTGAATTTTTATACGTGCCTTGTTAGATCTTTTGAGTTCATTTGATTCTTGATTTTAAAGATGCAACATTTAAATTCCAAACTCTTTTAGTTTTACGAACTTTGATATACATTTATGCAACATTTAAGTTCCAAACTCCTTTAGTTTTACAAACTTTGATATACATTTATTAGTCATAACTCATTTTCGTTAGATACTTTACTATCCGCATATAGTCTGTGCTGACAGTTGAAGTTGCTCTAGAAGAAAACCAACGAAAAGAAAGAAGAGAAGTGAGACCCCATATACCCACATTGCTGAAAATATTTTACACCGCTATCTGTACTTTTACTTAGGATTACCGTCCTTAAGCTATAGTTTGCAGAATTCTTCCTATCCGCATATAGTCTTATATACTTTATATCAACTGAGAGGGCGGATAGAAGTAATGATTGTCAATGAGGTATAACCTAAGTATATCTTCAGATGATTGAAGGAGGAAATCCTTCCGCATAAGAGAGTGGGATTATCAACCCTCATTTTTTATTCTGCCAGTTTGTAATTCTATAGTTTTACCTTCCTTGTTTGGATAAGCATTCCAAGTAAATATACCTTGGATATATTATAATAGTGTATATACTTAATTATTTGTCTGTGAGAGTCGAGGCAGCCACTGTGGAGGTGAGGAGTGATTGTGGTGACGGGTGGTCGGGATGGTAGGGATGGCAATGGTAGGACCAATAGCAGTATGAGTGTTAGCTGCAGTGACAGTTGTGGTGGCAGTGGTCGGAAATACAACAATTGTGGTACTGGGCGATGGCGGTTCAGAAAATCAAATGATGGTGATGGCGGGAGTTGGTGGTATGGAATACCTAGTGGTAGAAGTGGTGGTGGATGATGCTGGTTAGGGTCGAAATTGTGGTGGATGATGGTGGCTAGCGTAGAAATGAGGTGAATGATGGTTTTAGCAGTGCTGGTTATGAACACCAAAGCAAAAATGTTGGTCAATGGTGGAACCAGGAAATTTGCCAAGTGGGTCGAAAGATTAAGGTGTGTGTAAAGGGTCCCTAAAGCCAATGTTCATATTCGTAAGGACACTTTAAAACAAGAGGACATGCACATTAAACAATTGAGAAAGAGAAAACGATTAAGTGATGCAACAAACATAGTCAATAGTGAAACAAAAAACCCAAACAACACTTATATTTTGCACCAAAAACACACTAAACAAAGTGATAAAAGACCTCAAGTTACAGAGAAAGAGTTGAGCACTTTCATACAAAATAAAAAACAATATGACTAGGATAAATGGAGGGAGGGAAGGGAGGGAGGGTTCAAAAGGAAAAACATGGGAAAAGAGATATTTCAGTCTGAGAGAAAAAGTCTACAAAAGATCAAGAAATGAATGTGGGAATGTCTCAAGTGAACTGCATCATACTTTACACATACCTGGGTGCATCAGACTCTTTTATACAGAAACCAGAGGTCAATACCTAAATTTTCAGAGGGTACAAGTGTACCCACTCATCAGAACATGCTTCCACCCATGCTGGTGGTGGTGATGGTGACAACAATTGTAGACAAGCAATGGTGGTGGTGAGGACTACGATTATACAGATTATCACAAACAGTGGATTTGAGGTGGCGGCAGCTGTCATGAAGATGGTGTTCACTATTGTGACGGTTGTGGTAGCGACAGCAACATAGGGGTGATATTTGTGGTGATGGTGATGGTTGTGTAATTGTTGGTGGTGGTAAACATGGTCGTAGCAACACGATATATATATATATATATATATATATATATATATATATATATATATATAGGGAGCTGATCCATTGACAGTGCTGGCAAAATAGGACATTTTGCTAGCGCGATCTGGCCATCCATCCCGAAAGATGGATCCCGAAAGATGGACGGCCCAGATCTTTTTTTTTTCGTTTTTTTAAGTACGTCTGCTACATTATGTAGCGGACAATTATTTGACTTTTTTTGACAAAAATACCCTTTGTGCCCATCCGCTACATTATGTAGCGGACTATCGAGACTATTGTTCTGACTTTTTTTTAAATCCGTCCGCTACATTATGTAGCGGACAATTTTTTGATAAAAATATTCTCTGAAAACTTGTCCGCTACATAATGTAGCGGACTTTCTGACTATCTCTTTCTCTGTCCTTTCTTTCTCATTTATGTTCTGACTATCTCCCATGAAACCCAACCGCTACCGCGTCAGCTGTCCATGTCTGTATAAGTTGCAACTCTCCATAACCTAAGGTGTCTATAGTATGGTAGCACAGTTGATGCACAACATCAGCCACCAACTGCAAAAACGTGGACTTAGCAGCAGTACTCTTCAGTAAGCTCCCGTTGGTAATGTCACCGTACTTGGCTAGAATTTGTTTGATAATTAAATTGTTGTGGGGAGAGAGAGTAAATGCAGTCATGCCAGTTGCTAGAGAAGGTACAGGGGATGTGTGGCCTGCAACCCCAGGATAAGCCATTCGGCCTATTCCATCACGAGAAAGCACTCCAGAAACAGCATACACATTCTCAGGCATATCATATTTATTCCCTTCAATCTCCTTGCCTGGCAGTGTCTCCCCTGCAATGGTTGCCGCATCATCAATAAAAAAACTGGTCGTAGGTACTACTGCACATCCACACTCTCCTGCACACCAGACTTCTCAAATTCCACTTCCTCCCTCTCAGTGTCATGATCTTGCCCCGCCACTTCCAACTCCTCCTTAGCTTCCAACTTGGTCGGATTTACTTCTAGCTGCATCCTACCATTCACCTGTTCAGCCATTCCCCCTTCCTCTTCATAATCTACCCTTACCCTGAGAATAGAAGCAGAACACCCCGAACAATTTCCACCAAAAAAATAAGGGGTTCCTGAAATGAATTGAAGGAGAACCTCAACCCAAAATGACCCAAGAAATTTCCCTAAGAGTTCAATCACTGAGCATCTAACATGTAGTTCTACATTTCACAACTTTAATCTAATGAATTAGATGCCAACTCACCAAGCAAAGTTACTGGAGACATTAGGAACAATACTTACTATATATCCTCTATATGGTTCAGACCACAAAGTTGAATCACAAAGAACATATAGTTAAACTTACAAACCTTAAATAAACAGTTGATATGCAGGTGCATAATCATGATTACAAAAAATTCACCAATGGATTTTGATAAACAAACTCACCAAACAGAGGTGTAGCAGCTGCAGACTGCGGCTGCGATGCTGAGATGGACAGTTTTAAACCAGTAGTAGAAGCTCCGGTGCCAGAGGAAGCAGCTGGTGCTATTGTGGACAGTGAAAAGCCAGTACTAGAACTGGAAGGACCTGAGGAATTAAGCCGCTGTGCTGGGGGCAAGAAAACTCGAAAATGACGCACTAGCTGCTGATGAAGCAGCTATAGTACCAGTTGCTGTTAAAGACGGAGTTGCTCCAGATGTCACACCAAAAGGAGTAAACCCAAGAGCCGAAGCCGAAGCTGCGGTAGAGGCCGGAGTCGAAGCACTCGTGGTACTTGTGACGGTTGAGAACAGTGGTGAAGAAACAGAGGTGTAGCAGCTGCAGAAGCCTGCGAACTGGAGGCGGCTCCGGTCCCGAAGGAGAAGCTAGATCCGCTAGACGAAGACATTGGCACCGAGGCAGACACGACAGTTGGCGCAGAACTGGCGCCACCCCTTGAAAATGCCGATCCTGCTAACGAAAACGCTGGCGTGGAGGAAGCTGGGAACGAAGTAGAGGATGCCACACTCGCACTCGAGGCGCTAGGGAAAGAAAAAGAGAGTCCTGATGAGGCAGAGGAAGCCAGTAACGACATAGATGAAGCGAAACTCGCGCTCGAGCCACTAGCAACCGAAAATGCGGAGGCAGAGGAAGCCGGGAATGGAGTGGACGGAGCAGAGCTCGCGCTTTTGTGGGGCTATCATGGTGGCACCATTAGCGCCCTCCAGTAACTGAGGGACTTCACTTGACTGATTGAAATCAATTTCCTCTTCATTGCTTTAAGCTTCTTCAGGGAACCCTTCATAAAGCCCACTCGTCTGCCTTTATGGCGTCAGCGGAACTTCCTATTCCTGCCTTAAGCTTTCCAAAACATATCTTTCCAAAAGTAGGTTGCTTTAACACCATTGCTTTAAGCTTTAAGCTTTCCAAAAGTAGGTTGTTTGTTTCCACACATTTTCCATGAAGATTGGGCAAATGTTTGTTTCCACACATTTTTCATGTCTTAGTATTATGGAAGAAGGATGTTTAGTAACTGAACTAACAATTTACTCATTTCTTGGATTCTATGAGCTTTGGCACATTCCAACCAGTTGATTTTTGTCAACATCCAGATCTGCATGAAGCATTTTCCTTCCAGTTCGATCACACATGAATCTGTAAAAAAAATAAAATCTTTAACATCATTCTTCAATTTCTTCCGCATGGATGATGGCAATAACAAAACCTGTAATGTATAGAAGCAAGCAACAAAATTCCAATTCCCAACATGTCCACGTATCACATAAATGATTCAAGAAAAAAAAAACCATTAAGCTGTACTTCTCACTTAATTGATCAACAATAGTACATAAAAGGTAAAAATAAAAGAAAAAAGTGCAGGCAGAGAAATTCATGTCATCTTGCATTATAAGGTGTGAATTAGATTCTGAAAGAGTTTGAGGCTTTAAAGTCAAACCAACTTGAACCAGATTTATAGATGTCAGGACTCTAATAACACCTAAAATCAAGCTAATATTGCTCTTAATTAATCCAACCTTTGTAACAATACAAATAACTATTAAAATAAGCATAAGTATCTATAAACAAAAACTCCCAATAAATATTCTACATAAAAAGAAAAAAAGAAAATTTGTAACATTAAATTCAGGTGAAAAATTAAGATTAAATTGAGACCTAAATTAAACCTTATAGCTCGCATGCCTCTACATTCTTAGGAATAAACAAACTCAGAACCCAAATTGTTGCTCCTAACTACATGGAGCCATATGTAGTGAATAAACATTATTACACTCTATTTATTTGCTGTGAATATGAAAATGAGACCGTAGTATCAAACCGAAACAAAGCACCTTTAATCAAATGGAGTTAGATGAGTATTCATTGTGATCTTTGTTTGTAGCCTGCTTGAAGCAAAAAAAATGTTTAATTGTTGTCCACACAAATCTACAACTAACCCATGCTTAGAAATTAAAAGCAGAGTAACCCAACTTAATTTTAAATTCGATGATGAGGCACAAATGTCTTGCTGATGATGATAAATCAGGATTGGAATGGCATTCTAATTATGTCATATGTAATGATAGGGATGAATAGTCATTCAGGAGGTCAAGCAAACTTGTATATTGAAGATGAAAATGAAAAGTTTTACTAAGGATGAGAGGGATAACCGTTAAGGACGGAATTAATTCTTGCCTGCATTTATTGAGAGAGTAGTGATGTAATAATGCTAAAAGGATATTATAATAGTTCTATGTTATGTTTTCATATAAATCAAGAATAATGGGACTTGAGGGACATTTAGAAAATACTTAGGAGTGTTTAAGTTCAACGAATGTTTTAGACTAACTCTTAGTTTAATAAATAGTAGTGCTATATCAAACATAGAGATAAAAAAAATTAAGATATACACATATGCTTTGAAAAAAGAAACCATACACCTAGCATTTGGCATTGAACCTGGAGAGAGAAACCATGAAAGTCAACTACCGAGGATACTCATGGCGTTAGAAAAGATTTGAGGGGCATTTGTGTCCGAAAGATGATTTACAAACATCCACACTTTTAAAAATAGTATAAATATAGAGATCTGCACATTTCTTAGCTACTACCTCAAATTACATACATCTTTCATACTATCATATTCCTTATCAATAAAATTTGTGACAATTTTTACTAATTAATAGGATTTCCAATAAAATTTATTGTGGGGGTTATTTGGGGTTAATTCTGAGATGGTAAACTTGATTGAATGTGCATGGAATCGAGTTGACAGGTGTTCGGCAAAATATACAAAACTGATAAAATCATCTTTTAGAAGTAAAAAAAGTGATTAAATCATAATTCAGGAAAATAAGAATTATGAATTAATCATTCTTTATAACGAAGTATTACCCTAGTGATATTACAGAGACAACTAAAATATTTTATTCAAAACATTAAATTTTTGGTCATTTTGCTCCATTGATACTTTTTTTTTAATCCAAAACAGCATCAATAACTTAAAGCTAACTATGCTAAAAATAGCTTGAAATTATTTTAAAAGTTGACTATGATTTAATCTAAAATTTGCTTTGAAAAATAAATCCAAAACATGCTCTAAAACATGCTATGACATTTTCAAATAATGACAAAGGTGTTGTAACGTAGGGTGTCGACCACTCGTCTCATACAATCCATATCTATAGTGGTACATAAAAAATTGTTCTTTGCACCGTTTTGACACAAATCGGCATATATCGGCCGGTACAAAGCAATATTGATAACTACGGTTGCAAGTAGGTCGTTGCGGGAAATTTGGTTCCTACATTAAACTTGGAGCTTAAGGAATGGTTGAAGTAGAGGAGAAGCAAAATACTATAAAGTTGGTAAAGAAAATTTTACCGTGTGTGGGCGCTAAAGGAGTTTGACTGTGGTTAGATATATGCATAATGAGCAAACATATTGAATCTAAGAACAAGAAAAAACTTCCTCATATATATCACAACGCGTCATATCCGTAGATTATATGCAACTTTCAAACTTGTTTTCTTTTTGCTCTCTCTCTCTCCACCCTGTGCGACGTTGACGGCAAGAACAGGTGGGGAGATATACTGTTGATGACTACTTGCCTACCATAAGGTGCATGATTTGTATATGTTATTAGGGGAATTTTGTGAACTTGATAAAAAGAACAATAAATACGTTGTTGAGACATTGAATGAATTCCATATTGACAATTCCGAGGACTCGGTACTGCAGTATTTTGCAAGGGGTACCCAAATTATTAATTGTCAAAATTTCATAACATCGATTCTCTGTCGTTCTGTAGTCACCGTAGAGACATTGAATCAGTAGAAACAAAAATGTTGTTCAATTACTAAAAAAATGAAGTCCAAACATCACTTTCAAAATTTGATGAGCTAGTTTGATAGCATTTTTCCGTCGTTCTCATGAACATTTCCAAAGATAATTTTATTCCTATCCTACATTAATCGAAGGACTTCACTTGACTAATTTCCTCTACTTGACTGACCAACCACGTTCATCTTCATTGCTTTAACCTCTCTCTGGGAAGAAACAGAGTTTTCCCTTCATAACTTTGCTTCTCATCTGCCTTGCATTGAGCTTCTCTTTGGAAAAACACCAACATGGTTGTGATCGCAGATATCTTTCTCTCTGCATTCTTCACTATGTTGCTCGACAAGTTGGCCTCGGGCGAGCTGTTGAACCTGGCTCTCCCTGAGGGAATCTACTCTTAGCTTGAAACTTGGACTTCAACACCGAAGGTAATCGAAGCGGTGCTCAGTTATGCGGAGGAGAAGCAAATTGCGGAGAAATCGGTGAATATGTGGCTCGAACAACTCCAAGATCTGGTGTACGACTTGGATAACCTCCTGGACGAATTGGCCACCGAAGCACTGCGCCGCAAGCCGATGGCCCAACCAACTCAAGCTAGCAACCGCAGTATGTTACGAAAGCTCATCCCACCCTGTTGTTCCACCAATTTCACTTCTCGTGCTGTTAAGTTTGATTTTAATATAACTTCTAAGATAGACAAGATCACTGAAAGATTAGAAAACCTTCTGACAAAGAAAAACGAGCTGAATTGGATGAATAACCATGTTGTAGGTACTAGGTTGAGAAGAACAGGAGACGAGAGATCACCTACAACTTCCTTGGTCGATGAATATTCTGGATTTTAAGGCAGGTAAAAGGATAAACAAGCAATACTCGCTCAAATATGTCTTGGGTGCGAATCGGGAAGTGATTGTAGGTTCCATGTTATTGTTATCCCTATTGTTGGTTTGAGTGGTATAGGCAAAACGGATTTGGATCAGGTTACAACAAGGGTGCTATGATTAATGTTGAGAGAGAGGGATTCTAGCTAGGAAGAGAGAGAGAGAGAGGGATGTAAACCATGAGTTAAGATGCGGTAATGTGACAAAAGGTGGTGCGTTGGATTTGAGTTGGACAGTTAGGATTAATCGCAGCACCCTGCTATAGTCATGAGTTACAGCAGGAGATCCAAATCCGGCAAAACCACTCTTGCTCAGCGGATCCACAATGATGAGGAAGTTAAGAATTCATTTGATCTAAAGGCATGGATCTACGTCTCTGACGACTTTGACGAATTGGCAATAACATAGAGGATTCATAAAGCAATTGCGTCAGCAGATCTACAATGATGAGGAAGTTAAGAATTCATTTGCTCTAAAGGCATGTGACCTGCTCGAATCAGTTCCCCACCAATATTGACAAAATGTTCAAATTTATACTTCAAGCGGATTTAAAGTTTGAATGCCTTCAAATATAACACGGATAAAATTACTGGAAAAAAGATGATATCATCATTAAGGGTTTATGGAGAGAAGGGCCATAACGAAATCTGGAATGAGTCAATGGAGAAAAGTAAAGATTGCAAATGTAAGATGGGTATCTGGTTTTGCACAAGTAACAATTTCAGATAAATGCAATATGAAGTAACAATAAATCCAGATGGACCAGCCAAGACTAACTAAAAGCAGCATGAATGTCTCTGGGTAAATCATTTCATTAATCTCTAGAATACATCAGTGTTTATTTACAGCAAACTTATACTCTAACTACCACAGTAAAGGTGAACTATACTCTAATATCCCACGTCGGATGTGGGAAACTTTGTGAATGACCTTACAAGATCTTGCACTACAAGAAAACACGTTTTTAGCGACGGAGTTTTACCGACGGATAACAATCCGTCGGTAAAAACGAGTTTAACTGACGGATACCACCGTCGGTAAAATTCCGTCGTTAAAAACTTATTACCGACAAAGTTACCGTCGGCGAAAGTTGTTGCCGACAATTTTTTTTTGCGGCGGTCTTTTAGCGATGGAATTACCGTCGCTAATTTTTTTTTATAAAATTAATTTTTTCGAGGGTTTTACAAAATTGTTTTAGGGACGGAAGGAATCCGTTGCCAAAACTACCGTCGATAGATATCGTGATTTACCGACGAACTTTTAGCGACGGGCCCAATCCGTCGCTAAAAGTCCTCGATTAAAACAACCAGATCTGCCTTTCTTTCTCTTCCCCCGTTTCTCTCTCTGAAAAATCTCCCACCGCTGTTCTGCTCCGGCGACCAACCTCCACGGTGACCCACTTCCGACGATCCCCCTACACGGTGTCCCACGTCCGGCGATCCCCCTACACGGTGACCCACCTCCGGCAATCCCGCTCCACGGTGACCCCTCCCTCCACTGCCGCCGCGTGAAAAGACTACCACCGTCGTCGCGCCACTGACGCCGCCGCCCTCCACTGCCGCCGGCTATTGTGCCTTAAGGTAAGTTCCGTTTAGTCTTATTTATTCAATTCTTGTGCAACATTTATACATATTCTTTGTGTTTCTTATGATTGTAACGTGTAGTGATCCTATTGCCCCAAGAAGCCATACCCTACCGAATTTTGTTTTCCCTTTTAGTTTATAAAAGGCAAAAGAAGTAGTATTAAACAAAGTATGACATGCATGATGCACGTAGAATTATGTAAGCAAAGAGTTAAGATACTTGTTGAGCGATGTAAGCATCGAAGCATTTGTCAAGATGCCTTGTTGGAGAATTTCATGCTTCTGTTTGTCTGGTTTGGCATGAAAAATAAGAAAGATCCTTAAAAGTTGCTATGCAATTGATATATTGTCATCCTTCCAATATATTATTAACCCATAATATCATCCTCAGTGTTACTGCTTGAATATTGATCGGGACCACGGCTAAGAAATACACCTGCAAAACAAAACACGAAGTGACCACCGGGATGTTCCGGTGGAGGATGCTCCGATGCTAAAGTCAGAACGTCGCTACTAGGGTAGGAGTCTGAATAATCGAAAATGAACTGGGTGTTTGTGTGTGTGAACCTGTCTGTGTACCTGAGGATTCGCCCTATATATAAACCGCTTCCAGACTTCCTTCTTCTTTAGAACTCTATTCTGATTGATCCTTTTGTAGAAGAGTCATACTAGGACTCTTCTATTAGTGCATGAGTCCTAACCAATCTCTATCTGTCCTCTGAAGTTTATCCGATATGAGTCTGTTAGCCCACTCAGAATTGGTTACGCCACGTGTCAACAGTTGGTTGGGCGGATATATTTAGCTATATCATAATGCCCCCTGCCTTTGACGGTTCCTCCAAGTGAACAGTTAAAGGAATTTAATGCAGAAAGTTGACTAAAAGTAGTTCAGCCACAAATCTTCCATGCCCGTTGCCACTTAGGAATTTCCAAAACATCATGCTCTCAAATCTTTACTGAGCATCTCAATTGGATAATCTGCTCGGGAGGCCTGCTCGGGATTTCTGCTCGGAAGGTTTGCTCGGGAACCCTGGTCGGGCTTTCTGCTCGGGAAGTCTGGTCGGGCTTTCTGCTCGGGAACCCTGGTCAGGTTTTCTGCTCGGGAAGTCTGGTCGGGCTTTCTTGCGCGGGCAATTTGGTCTGCCTTCCTGTTCGGGAATCCTGGTCGGGCTTCCTGCTCGGGAAGGTTAACCAATGTTCCTCCTTTGGATGGTAAACAAGGCACTCTGCTCGGCCTTCCCTGCTCGGGCAGTCTGGTCGGCCTTCCTGCTCGGGAATCCTGGTCGGGCTTCCTGCTCGGGAAGGTTGACCAATTGTTCCTTCTTTGGATGGTAAACCAGAAACCCTGTTCGGGCTTCCTGCTCGGGCTGCAGTCTTGAGATTGTAGACTTAAGCCTTGCTAAGTCATCCTGGTCGGGAGCCCTGTTCGGTCATCCTGCTCGGGATGTCTGGACGGGCATCCTGGTCAGGCATCAGTCTTGAGACTGTAGACTTAAGCCTTGCTAAGTCATCCTGGTTGGGAGCCCTGTTCGGACATCCTGCTCGGGATGTCTGGACGGGCATCCTGGTCGGGCATCAGTCTTGAGACTGCAGACCTAGGACCTTGCCAAGTTATCCTAGTCGGGAGCCCTGTTCGGTCATCCTGCTCGGGATGGCTGGACGGGCATCCTGGTCGGGCATCAGTCTTGAGACTGCAGACCTAGGACCTTGCCAAGTCATCCTGGTCGGGAGCCCTGTTCGGACATCCTGCTCGGGATGGCTGGACGGGCATCCTGGTCGGGCATCAGTCTTGAGACTGCAGACCTAGGACCTTGCCAAGTCATCCTGGTGGGGAGCCCTGTTCGGACATCCTGCTCGGGATGTCTGGACGGGCATCCTGGTCGGGCATCAGTCTTGAGACTGCAGACCTAGGACCTTGCTAAGTTACCCTGGTCGGGAGCCCTGTTCGGTCATCCTGCTCGGGATGGCTGGACGGGCATCGGGCATCAGTCTTGAGACTGCAGACCTAGGACCTTGCCAAGTCATCCTGGTCGGGAGCCCTGTTCGGACATCCTGCTCGGGATGGCTGGACGGGCATCCTGGTCGGGCATCAGTCTTGAGACTGCAGACCTAGGACCTTGCCAAGTCATCCTGGTGGGGAGCCCTGTTCGGACATCCTGCTCGGGATGTCTGGACGGGCATCCTGGTCGGGCATCAGTCTTGAGACTGCAGACCTAGGACCTTGCTAAGTTATCCTGGTCGGGAGCCCTGTTCGGTCATCCTGCTCGGGATGGCTGGACGGGCATCCTGGTCGGGCATCCTGGTCGGGCATCAGTCTTGAGACTGCAGACCTAAGACCTTGCTAAGTTATCCTAGTCGGGAGCCCTGTTCGGTCATCCTGCTCGGGATGGCTGGACGGGCATCCTGGTCGGGCATCAGTCTTGAGACTGCAGACCTAGGACCTTGCTAAGTTATCCTGGTCGGGAGCCCTGTTCGGTCATCCTGCTCGGGATGGTAGTCCGTAGATGTTTCTTGGGAAGAGGGCTTATGATCAGGTTATCAATTGTGTTGCCACGTGTCAAGTACAACCGTCCTTTAGCCGCCAGAACCGAAACGGTTACAATTTCAAATTTCAAAATTTAATGCCCCGGGAATCGCGCGGGACACGTGTCTTGAATGCTACCGCATTTATAGGAGAAGTTATTTCTTCCTCCCTCTATATATTTGGAGTTCCTCTCCTCATTTGCCCCCTGCTATTCACTTTCACTGTTCGGCTTAACTTTGACAAGTAAGTTCTCTTCTCTTCTTCTTGTTCGGCACATATCTATTTCCTTTCAGTAGCTTTCAATATCGTAGTCTTAGAAAATGTCTTCGTCCACTTCAAGTAGTACTTCGTCCTCTTCAAATAGTTTTTCAGAGAACGATTTAGAGAGTGAGTCGGAGAGTAGGTCATCACAAGTAGGAACTTCAACACACTATAGCCAAGTAGGAACTTCAGCTCCCCAAACTAGCACTTCATTTCCCCGTAAAGATGATGCTCTTGGGGATATCAAAGATGAAGCTGAAGACAAATTTGACGAGGACATTTGGTTTGCCTCAGATGAAAAGAGGAATAAGATGTCAAAAGAGAGCATTGTCGAGCTCTTAAAAGAGTATCCTTTGCCTCCTCCTTTTTCTGCTCGGGTACCTGCAATCCAAGAGCCTGCCAATTATGGTACAGACTTGGAAACCAGTGTCTATGAAGGCCAGATTAAGTCTGGCTATAGAATCCCCATACATCCCTTTGCAGTCGCCTTTTTTAACCACTACAAAATGGCTCCGGGTCAGCTCGTGCCCAACGGGTGGAGGAAACTTGTTGGCTTAATTTATCTTGTGCAGACCTCAGGGTATCCAGTGACGGTCCATGACTTCATGAGATTATACCTTGAGGTATGCTTTATAAAGAATGTGGCCAAATGCGATGGCTGGTATTACATCCATAACCGGATCAGGGTGATAAAGGGGGGTCCCAAATCTAACAAAGGTTGGCACTCCCGATACTTCTTCATTCAGCGGCCAAGCGGCAAATGGGAGTTCCCAAGAAAGTGGAATGCTTTCTGTAAAGATTATGAAAAGAAAGGCTTTCTGGCTCCCAACGCTATGACGAAGAAGCTGCTTGATCATATAAAGAGGAGGGGCGTTCTCAATATTGACGAACCCCTTACAGAACAAGAGATGCGGCATGCGGGGCTTATTCCTCCTGCCCCTTCTATGCCCGTTCCTCCAACTCCAGTTTTAGAACCTCGAATTGTCACGAAGTCTAAGACTCAAGAACTGGTGATAGGAACATCATCTTCTAGTACTCCAAGTCTAGGTAGAGTCCGAAGCCGTGTTTGTATTCTTATGTCCTTTCTTTTTACGTACAAGTTATCTAACACGGTCTCTCTTTCTATCTTACAGAAATGGCTGGCAAAGAAGAGGGTGCAAAACGTGATTTTATGGGATTGATGCAAAGGGCATCGAAAGGGAAAAGGAAAGAAGGTGCGGGGAAGGTTCTTCCCCTCTTGTGAAACGGCTACGCGCACCTACTCCTCCGGTGCCTCCTTTGGTGGTTGAAGATATCCCTATCGACAAGGATCCCATCTTTCGTCCTCGATGGACCATCAAGAGAGGTGATTCAGGAATGCCTCATGCAAATGTCTCTGCTCAGCATTTGTCTCACGGGGTGTTGCCAAGTGATAAGTTGATTTTGGAGAATCAACCTCATGAAGCCTTCGCTATGGCGCACGGCCAAGCTGCTTACAACGTAAGGACTTCATTTCTTTTTCCTCTCGCGTCTTGTTATTTAAGCTCTTCGTGCACTTCTGATACATACTCTGTCTTTATCTCTCTCTTATTTTCAGGCTTACTGCTATAGCAGCCAGATGCAGGAAAGGTTTTCCATGGCGATGGATGTGGCTCGCAACGCAGAAACTGACAAGAGAGCTGCCGAAGCCAAAGCTGAGAAACTTGACAAGGAGGTCAAGGCCCTAAAGATGGAGAATGCTGATCTGCTTAACAAGGCCGGGCGTTTTGAAAGAAGATGTGAGAAGCTGAAGCAGGAGAAGGCCGAAATTGGTAATAAAGCCATCCACGCCTTCCTTGATGGTACTGCTGGCGACGAATGGCTCCGGAGACGGACAGAAGATGGGCTCTCCATTTTTCAAGAGGGCTTTCAGAAAGCCAAAGAGCTAACAACAGCCAAATTTCCAAACATCTTCTTGGACGACATTGTGGTGCCCAGTTTCGATTCTCCATCGGGCGAGACTGCTGCACCTGTTGAAGTTGGAGATGTTGTTTCTCCTGGGGAGAAAAGTGTCCGATCCGGGAATGCTCCTCCGTCTTAGGACATTTTTTGTTTTCATCTCATCAGCTTTGTAATTCATGTCTATGTTTTCTCAGTACTTTTTTAGCCTACGAAGCCTTTGCATTTGAAACGTTTTCCCTGTCACATAAAGGGGTTTTACTTTTGCATACTCGCGTTGTGAATGTATCGTCCTTTGTTTTGATTTTGTTTTTGTCTAAAACCTTTACTGGACCGTGTTCGGTAAAGACTTGGGTCTTACCTTGCCCATTTGGGGTGATGTACTCCACGTTAGCCTCTCTAGAAAGAGGACACAGAGGTGTGCATGCAAATGGTTGCATTTGCCAAATGTTTGACTGTCCCTTTGAGGGATGGTCACCACTCCTGTGGAGGGTGTTAGTTTTGTACAAGTGTGTTCTTTAACTTGAGCTAACCACATCATGCTTGTGTTTTACTTTGACGCGAACCCTTATCGTCGGCTAAGGGCTGGCAAAGAAGCCTCGCACTCACGCTCGGCCAAGTTTCGAATTAACAAAACAGGGTAGGACGACGAACTCCCACTTGGTTTTGCCGTTTCTCGGGCTAGAACTAAAGCTAGACCGTGTTAGGTAAAACTTGTGTCATACCTTATCACTGGGTGATATTTTGCTTGGGCAACATTCGCTGTTTTCCGTAGACGAGCAGTCTGTTCGGGCAGTCTGCTCGGATATTAGATGTCTGTCGTTCTTGAGAACATACATATCATTAGTTAAAGTGGCCAGAAATTGATATGCTAATGTAAGCAACTGGTCTTTCTCACAGGAATGAAGATGTATAAATAGACGAAATGAAATGCTTCAAACTTTTGTTGAATTTCATTATAACTGAAACACTTCTTCTTTACATCCAACTATGCTTTTATGCTACTTCCCCCCAAAATAATAAGAAGAATGTCTTCGCTTTTCCTTAAGAATTTACTGGTAGTATTTCCTCAAGTTATCAGCATTCCATGTTCGCGGGATCGCTTCCCCTGAAAGTGTTTCCAGTGAATAAGCGCCTAGCCTGAGCACTTTTGATATCTTATAAGGTCCCTCCCAATTTGGGGACAGTTTCCCCACAGCGGCCTTTGGGTTTGAAACTTCCAGTTTTCTGAGGACAAGATCACCGACTCTGAACATCCTTACTCGGACCTTTCGATTATAGAATCTCGCAACCCGCTGTTTCGTTGATATCATACGATCTAAAGCTTGAGCTCGCGCATCATCTAATAGGTCTAGGTTTCCTCTGAGATTCTCTTCATTTTCTTTTTCAGAGAAGTGTAACACTCGGACCGTGGGGAGGCCCACTTCTACTGGTAGCAGCGCCTCCGTACCAAAAGATAAAAGGAATGGTGTTTCACCTGTCACGGAATGAGGTGTTGTGCGGTATGCCCAAAGTACTTTAGGAAGCTCATCAACCCATGCCCCCTTTGCATCATCTAACTTTCTTTTCAACCCTTGAAGAATTGAACGATTCATGTTCTCTGTCTGCCCATTGGATTGGGGGTGAGCAACCGATGTAAAACGGAGATCAATAGAGAGACCTTCACAAAATCTTCGAAAGTTAGAATTGTCAAATTGCTTTCCGTTATCTGTGATTAGGATCTTCGGCACCCCAAAGCGGCAAACAACGTTCTTCCAGAAGAACTCTTCGCATTTCAATGCTGTTATAGTGGCCAATGATTCGGCCTCAGCCCATTTCGTGAAGTAATCGATGGCGACTATCACAAAACGCCTTTGTCCAGTGGCCACCGGGAATGGGCCCAAAATATCCATTCCCCACATCGCAAACGGAATTGGAGAAGTCAAGATGCTAAGTGGTGCTGCCGGCGTGTGCGTCAGCGGAGCAAATTTTTGACAACGATCACACTTTTTTGTAAATTTGATCGCTTCTTTCTGCATACCTGGCCAATAATAACCTTGCCGCAAGATTTTGTGGGCCAGGTTTCTTCCCCCCAAGTGTTGTCCGCAAATCCCTTCGTGGACTTCCTGTAACGCATAATCTGCTTCTCTAGGGCTTAAGCACTTTAGGTATGGCAGACTGAAAGACTTTTTATACAGTACCCCGTCTACCAGGGCAAACCGAACAGCTTTAGCACGTAAATTGCGAGCTCTGTTTTTTTCTGACGGTAATATTCCTGAGACAAGGTACTGAATAATTGGGTCCATCCAACAAGGTTCCTCTTCTATCACATTGACCTCCTTTGAGATCTGCATACTTCTTTCTTGGAGGAACTCAATGTATACCGCTCTATTTAATTCCGCAATGTCTTCGGATGTCAGTCTTGACAGCGAGTCTGCTTGGGCATTTTGGTCTCGTGGTATGTGGCGGATGGCGAAATTTTTGAACAAAGCGGCTTCCGTTTTCACAGCTTGGAGGTACTGGGCCATTCTCTCATCTTTTGCCCCATATTCTCCCGAGATATGGTTCATAATTAATTGAGAATCACTGTGGACGGAAAGAGAATCAACTTTGAGAGAGTGTGCCAACCTTATTCCCGCTAGGAGTGCCTCGTATTCAGCTTCATTGTTTGATGCCTGGAAATTGAAGCGAAGGGCGTACTCGATCACAAACTTTTCGGGGCTGATTAATATAAGCCCGGCTCCGCTACTTCCCACCTTGGAAGAGCCATCAACATAAAGGAGCCAAGGATCCGAAACTTCTGAAAGGACCAGATTCGGGGGGTTCGCTGGTATTGTGCATTCGACAACAAAATCTGATAAGGCTTGAGCCTTAATTGCTGTACGGGGTTGATACCGAATATCGAACTCGCCTAGTTCCACAGACCAGTTTACTAGTCTCCCCGACGCATCAGGATTTTGTAGAACTTTGCTCAATGGCTGGTCGGTCAACACGATGATGGTGTGTGACTGAAAATATGGTCTCAATTTCCTCACCGATATGATAAGAGCTAGGGCAACCTTATCTATTCGGGGGTACCTGGTTTCTATGTCTTGTAGGACCTTGCTTACGTAGTAAACAGGTCTTTGCTTGCCATCTTCCTCTCGGATTAAGACCGTGCTTACCGCTACCTCACTAACCGACAGGTATAAGAATAAGTTTTCCCCAGTAACCGGTTTGGTAAGGAGCGGCGGGGACGACAAGTATTGCTTCAATTCTTCAAACGATCTCTGGCATTCTTCAGTCCACTCGAAGTCCCTTACCTTCCTGATAGCTTTGAAAAAGGGGAGGCATTTTTCGGCGGACTTGGACATGAACCTTCCCAAAGCCGCCACTCTTCCTGTAAGCTCCTGGACCTGCTTAATTGTCTTAGGCGACTTCATGGCATGAATAACGCCTATCTTCTCTGGATTTGCTTCTATACCCCGTTGCGATACCATGAATCCTAAGAATTTCCCTGACGCTACACCAAACGCACACTTGAGCGGGTTTAGTTTCATGTTATAGGCCCTTAGGATGTTGAAGGTTTCCTTGAGGTCCTCCACATGAGCTTCGGCTTCCTCACTCTTGACTAGCATGTCATCCACGTACACCTCCATATTTCTCCCAATTAAATCATGGAAGATCATGTTAACAAGGCGCTGATAAGTTGCCCCCGCATTCTTGAGTCCGAAAGGCATGACTTTGTAACAGTACAGCCCACGTTCTGTAATGAAGGAAGTTTTGGGGATGTCATCTACACACATCTTTATCTGATTGTATCCTGAGTATGCATCCATAAAACTCAACAATTTATGACCCGAGGTAGCATCAATCAAAATATCAATACGTGGTAACGGGTAATTGTCCTTTGGGCAGGCCTTGTTGAGGTCTGTGAAATCAATGCATATTCGCCACCGGTCGCTCGACTTGGGTACCATCACGACGTTGGCGATCCAATCTGGGTATGATATCTCTTCAATGAATCCGGCTGCCAACAATTTTTCAACTTCCTCCTCGATTTTAACTTGTCTCTCGGGAGCGAATGTCCTCTTCTTTTGCTTGACTGGCTTCTTACCAGGGTCAACGTTCAATTTGTGGGTGATCACCTCAGGATCAATCCCAGGCATATCGGATGCCGTCCACGCAAAGATATCTGCATAGCTCCTTAACAAATCCACAAGCTTGAGCTTGAGGCTGTCTGATAGACCGGTTCCTATTCTCACTGTCTTTTCTTGAATTCCCGGATATAGCTCAATATGAGTGAGGTCTTCAGCGGGCTTACCTCTTTCGATTTTTGTCTCATCCCTCAGATCTTCTATCATGAGGGTTTCATTGGCTCTATTTCGGCATGATGCCATGTAGCACTGCCGAGCCACCACTTGATCGCCCTTGACTTCCCCGACTCCATTCTCCGTGGGGAATTTCATCTTCATGTGGTACGTAGATACCACAGCTTTTAATTGGTTTAATGCTGTTCGGCCCAAAATTGCATTATAGGCCGAAGGGATGCGTACTACTACAAAATCCAGCATCAACTTTGCTTGGGTTGGAGGGTCTCCCACAATGACGGGCAATGCAATAATTCCCTCGCAAGCAACCGGATGGTTAGAGAAGCCGTAGAGGGGCGCTTCAACCCTCCGTAATCGGTCAGCTGGTATATTCATCTTTTGGAAAGCTTCGTAGAAAAGTATTTCCGCCGAGCTCCCATTGTCAACGAGAATCCTTTTCATGTCGAAGTTTCCCACTCGGAGTGTGATAACTAGAGGGTCATCATGGGGTATTCTAGTATTACCCACGTCGTTATCGGAGAAGGATATTGTGGGGGCTGGTTCAATCTTCTGCTTTTTGGTCGATGGTCCCATAGTTGTGAAGATTTCCCTTGCGTAGGCTTTTCTTCCTTGTCCAGAAGAGCCTCCTGCGGCTATTCCCCCCGAGATGGTATTTATGACTCCCGCATTCTCTTGCACATCTTCTTTTCCCCCTAAGGGAGTGACTTCCCTCTTTTCATTCCTTCTATTGACATATCCACTCAAATGTCCGCGTTTGATAAGGGCTTCAATTGCACGCTTGAGCGATTCACAATTGTCGGTGGTGTGACCATGATCATTGTGGTAACGGCACCACAAGTTTCTATCTCTCTTGCTGGGCGGCGACCTCATCTTCTCTGGCCTTTCCAGAATCTCCTTATCTTTTATTTCATGCAGGATCTGAGATGGCCTTGCAGTTAATGATGTCAAATTCTTCATGTCTAACATTTCTTTGGGACGCCTTTCATCCTTTCTTGATCGCTTAGAACCCTGCCCAACTCTTGGACTAACTTCGCGAGTTCTCTTGTCTTGATCATGTCCATTGTCTCCTCGCTGTCCATTGTCTCCTCGCTGTCCATTGTGGGTCTCCAAATATTCTTCAGCCTGGATATACTTATTGGCTTTATCCAGCAAGGCGCTCATGTTGCCTGGAGGACTCTTATTTACTGCGAACGCGAATTTGGACGTAGGGCGAAGCCCTCGCATAAAAGCCGTGTACTTTACTGATTCATCCAGGTTATCTATTTCCAAAGTTGCCGCATTGAAACGTCCCAAATATCGCGACAAGGACTCATTTCTTTCTTGGACCACATTGAGAAGACTGGCCGAATTCTTTCTCCGAGTTCGGCTGCTTACAAAATGTTTTTGGAACAAGTCTGATAACTGGTTGAAGGAATGGATGGACCTGGGTCGTAGGGACTTGAACCATGCATGTGCTGCTTTCCTCAAAGTAGTTGGGAATGCTCGGCACATGACAGCATCTGAGGCCTGGAGGAGTAACATATTCGTTTGAAATTGATAGACATGCTCTCCCGGATCTCCGCTTCCATCATATAGGTCGCACTGTGGCATCCGAAAATTTGGAGGAAGCTTCGCCTTCTCTATACTTTTGGATAGGGGGTATCCAGAATCTTCCCTTGGGGAGGCAGAATCCTCTGGGGAGGATTTGGAGATGGCTTTGTGACAAGGTCGCCCTTGTGGGCGTGCTTTCCATGTGGGTGTATGGATCTGTCCTTGAGGACAGTGCCTTTGGACTGCGCATCTTCGACCTAGATTTTCACTGCCTACTACAGGAGGCGAGTTTGTGCTGTCCTCAAGTGACTCCTCACGTCGAAAACGTGAACCACTTCTGGTAACATGTTTCTCACTTTCTTGCCCTGGCTGATAGTCAGGATCCGTCTCTGATCTATTCTTTCTCCCATAACTGGACCTTGAGGTCAGTCTGAGACGGAGGTCGCTCGGATCGAGATGTGTATGATTAGCAGAAGTTGTGGGGACCACCCTTTCGAGCTGCTTCTGTAGAGTGGTTACCACGTCCTTAAGTTCATGAATTTCTCTGGTCAGCTCAGCATTTGGAGTGTCAAACAGCCTTCGGGTTAGGCGATGACGCAGGTCTCCTCTTTTTAAAGGTGGGGTTAGAGAACGAGTCCCCTGGGAGCTTTCAGTCATTCTTGGGGTGACTGAAGTCACGTTAATGCAGTCATTACTGGAATATCGTTGGGAAGGTGTTGACTGTCGCCCTCTTCGGCGGGAGCCGCTTGATCTTGTTCGCCTATTCTGGACGGAGCGACTGACCGGAGTGTTATTTGAAGATGATTGTCTAGCCATGTTCTCTCTCGGTCCCACGGATGGCGCCAAAATGTTACTGCTTGAATATTGATCGGGACCACGGCTAAGAAATACACCTGCAAAACAAAACACGAAGTGACCACCGGGATGTTCCGGTGGAGGATGCTCCGATGCTAAAGTCAGAACGTCGCTACTAGGGTAGGAGTCTGAATAATCGAAAATGAACTGGGTGTTTGTGTGTGTGAACCTGTCTGTGTACCTGAGGATTCGCCCTATATATAAACCGCTTCCAGACTTCCTTCTTCTTTAGAACTCTATTCTGATTGATCCTTTTGTAGAAGAGTCATACTAGGACTCTTCTATTAGTGCATGAGTCCTAACCAATCTCTATCTGTCCTCTGAAGTTTATCCGATATGAGTCTGTTAGCCCACTCAGAATTGGTTACGCCACGTGTCAACAGTTGGTTGGGCGGATATATTTAGCTATATCACTCAGTAAGATCAACCACCTCAGGACTGAATACCGATCCATTGTCATACACAGACTGGACTACGAGCCCATAAGAGAATGGCCTTACTCCAAGTTTTGAGAGAAGGGCAGACTCAGATGATCCCACCTTATCACCTTTCTTAATAAGCTCCACAGGAGTGATGATCTCCACAGTACCTTTGTTGATCTTCGTTGGGATGTTAAGCACCTAAAAAGTGGATGAAGCAAAGTAATTAAAGTGGCTCTATAATTGACTAAGTTCATCAAGACTTAAGAGGAACCTGAAAGAAGGACGTCTGTGAAGGGTCAAGTCCTGTGTTTCCCGGGGGGACAACCACATCAACGGGAGCTATAAGGCCGACCCTGGCAGGAGCCCCAACCTGTTAAGAGGAAAAGTTTTGACACTATATTAATAGAAGAAATAAAAAGTCAAGTCTCATTCTTAACCTCTGAGTGGGCGGCAGTACAACCATCGAAATAGGTAAGTGAAAAGTCAATTAGTTCAGGTTCACATTCGAAACAGGTAATTCCAAACGTGTGGTTCAGAGGAGTAAATAGAAAGCAGCCCTTCTCATACAAGTACACATGTTTCTTGGTTAAGAAGGAAGCAAGCAAGTGATTGATTGCTATGCTCTAAAGTAAGCATGCGCACAAGGAGCTGACTGTTTCTCATAAGTGATTCAATACATATATCAGTGCTATGTATCAGCTGAGAGCACTTTGAGATTACATAAGCCCACATCCCTGATGCTCCACACCTTGTGTTTCCTCAAACCGCTCATCCTCTAAGTTACCACCAATACATGTTTAAGATTAGAAAAATGGAAATAAAGGTTGAAGGAAATCATAATGTATAGCGTATATTATGTTCTTATTAGTGGCTCTCGGTTCTTTTGTGAGCTCTGAAATGTAGGCATGCCCTGTTAAACTTCAAAGTTACCTGGAGAGAGCCTACAAAGATGCCTAGTGAAGGAAAATGAGATGCAACAGACACAGACAAACATATGTAAACCGTTTGATGAACCCGATAACGAATGACAAACAGTTGAACTAATTAAACTGCTATGAAAACAGAGGCAAATTAAAATATCATACCTTATATTTGGCGACCACCTCACTCACTTCCTTCAAGTCACCTTTAGTAAAGATCAGCCCCACGTTACCCTAATCCAAAACGAGAGGAACAATTACTAATTGTTACACCAAAAAACAACAACCAATCCACTTCAGAATTAGATTTCAAAAGTCAAGGAAAGGGTAAACAAAACAGGAGTTATAATTTTCCAGAGCAGGAAACCCAAATCGACGAATAACTCACTGAAGACACAGTTAATATATGTACAGTGCCCAAACTACGGAACGAACATACATAAGAGCAATATGAAGAAACTGATGCAGGTCAAGGCCAGGCCTAGTAGGTACGTGGTAAATGCACGCATGGTACTGCCCAAAGCACGCGGTAGCATTGAAAGCCATAGATATTCTCGAATAACAGATTCATTTATGTAGTGGTAGAAGTATTACAACTCGTCTAAAAAAGAGTAGATCATCTCTGAAACAGTCATGTCTGAAATATTAATCTTCTATTCGAGAAAAAAAGAACAAACCTCATGGAAAGAGGCAAATTAAACAAGAACTGCTTCCACAAGTTAATAAGCAACTTCACAACTAAAAGTCCAAATGGAAGAGATAACCTACTCTAGAACAGGTAATACAGCCGTTAAAGCACATCAACAAAGGCAAATACAGCAACATCATTGTTTGATTTGTAGTTATGGTGTAACTTCATGCCTTCTCACGCTCATCATTGTTTGATTTGTAGTTGCTAGGTTTAGTTCATTGGTTGTTGGATTGAGTTACTGATCTTTGTTTTGCTTGCATTGCGGATGCGTTTTCGTTCGCCATTGTTCCTCTCTCAAAACAAATCTCTGGTGCTGGTATAGACTTTTGTATGCCTTTGTGTAGGTAGTAGTAAAGATACAAGATCTGAATATTTGAGCGTTCATTTGTCAATAATGATCTGGATATAGTTATTAGATTTGTTGGTGGTTTTATTAGATAGATGGTCATTTCCTGGTTTTAGAGTCAATGCTCATGTAGTCCCCCACCATGTAAGCTACCATGTAAGCTACATAAAGGGAAAGAGTAGAATTTGAACTATGCATTCTCTTAGATTACATTTCCCATTTTGCAGTAATGCAATAGCTATCTAGGAGACTTTGCAGTAATAGATTTAATTCAGCTATAAAATTGATGCTCATCAATTGAATAATGCCCGATTGGTTTTTCATGTTAAAGTAGATTAAATGGCTTCTGCTTCGGTGAACATGGATGTTTCAGTCGGCAGGCACTTCTTCAAGGTCATGATGCCTGGTTTTCATGCAGAACTTGTATGCCATCCCGCTTTCTCTGTGTTTTCGTGCGTGTTAAAAGTTTTATCGTTGGTTAAAAACTTACCTGTCTTATTGTATTATGAATATGTTAGGCCATACCGGTAGCATTTTGCAGATTGCTTACCACATTGAGATTTGAAGCAACTTTAACCAGCCGCAAGGGGTCATGGCCTGTTAAATTGAAGAAGAAGGTTGGCCAAGAGGAACTTTGCTTCGAAGAGGGTTGGAACGAATTCGTGCAGCAGCATGACCTTCATCTAGGAGACTTTGTAATCTTTGAACACATGGGGCAAATGCGTTTTCAAGTGCTGGTGTTTGATCATAGCACTTGTGAAAAATTTACTTTCCCCCAATGTTGAACTCTGAGCAGTAATTAGACAATATTTTAAATTAATCGCATCGGATATGTAAATTTTGAACAATTTTGTGTTATTTGAACATTAACTATTTGTTTGATAATTTTACGTTGTTAATTGTGATTATTGATCGATGATTTTAGGTTGTTAATTGATGATTTTAGATTATTAATCGTGCGTTTGAGATATTGAGATTGTTGACGGAGGATGAGACCAAATTGGTTTGAGTTTTTTATTACAGGTTTAGGAATTAAAAAATTAAAAAAAAGTTAAAAAAAATGACTTTTAGCGACGGATTAATTCCGTCGCTAAACGTTTTATCCGTCGCTAATTTCCTTAAAAAAGAAGATAAATTAAAAAACGTAAACATAATTAGCGACGGATATTCCGTCGCTAATTTAGAAATAAATCCGTCGCCAAACGTTCTATATTAGACGACGGATTTTATAATTCCGTCGCAAAACTTTTAGTAACGGCCTTTTATACGAGGGATTTTTAGCGACGGGTATTCCGTCACTAAAGCTTTTAGCGACGGAATATAGGCTTTTAGCGACGGATTTTCCCGTCGCTAAAAGCCTTATTCCTTGTAGTGTTGTCAAGGAACTGATAAGTACCTACTTTTGCTAGCCTTTTGAGGGAGGCATTGCCCTGTGGTGCGGCCATGGACCGGGTCGTTATAGATAGTACTAGAGCCGACTCTCTAAGCTCGAGTTGGGCTATCCATTCAGGTTGTCAGAGTAAGACACGATGGCATACTCGAATCTGGCCAACTGATTAGAATGGCGGTATTATCCAACAATTAGCTAGAGGGGAATATTTTGGGCTATGTGTCACTAAGGTTGAACTTGCACCTTAGCAGGGACACTAGGGCATGAGGAGGAGAGAATGTAATATCCCACATCGGATGTGGGAAAACTGTGTGAATGACCTTATAAGACCCTGCCAAAAGGAACTAATTAACACATACTTGGCTGGCCCTTTTGAGGGAGGTGTAGCCAGACCTGGGTCGCCACACATACTCACTTAGAATTTGTAGAATTCTAATAAAGACTCATACATAAATAGTTCATAGCCAAATTGGAATGATTTCAAGGTAAACAAACGACCTGGCTGAGAACTTTCCACGAATCCGCCCCCATTCTATCAAGTTTGTTTATAAAAGCAAGCCTCGGAACCTCGTATCTTCTCATTTGCCTATCAACAGTAATTGACTGACTTTGAACACCACCAACACTACAGAGGACAAGGATGGCACCATCAAGAACACGCAAAGCCCTCTCAACTTCAATTGTGAAATCCACGTGTCCCGAATAAATCCAACAACACAATACGCTGCGCCACAAAACTGTGCTACAATTAATGAAGATAAATATGTAACTGAGAAGCTTCAAAAAGGGGTAAATTCTTGACATATCAAAGTCATCCAAATTGCTCGGTCCTGACGAGAAAGGTACAATGACGCAGCTTATAAGTTACCAGTCACAAGACAGACGTACTTAACTTACCAAGCAAGTTTCAGTTTCAAAACACTATTTCTGTCTTTTGAAAAAGTTTCAAAGAACACTTTAATGATTCTTCTAAGTCCAGCTTTTGTCTAATTTCCTACACCATTGCATCCTATCACAGCCACAAAGCGATTCAACTGATACAATTCTTGGTTTCTCTAGTCCCAAGTAGTAACGAAACTTGGCCCCGTACGCTTACCATATTCATTTTCTATTTTTAGCAATGATGATGAAAAAGATTCTTTTTTTGCGTACTTTTACCATTTTCTGTTTTCGTTTTGGATAAAATTACTCAAATAGTAACAAAAAACTGAAAACACCTAAAAAGTGTTTTTCAGCTTTTTCACTCAAACTTAACCCAATATAAGAAAAAATAGCTAATTTTTTTTTTTGTGAAAATGATAAAAGTACATGAATGGATTTTCAAACTGAATATGAAAATCATGAAAATGAAAACAGAAAATAAATATGGTAAGCGTACGGGGCCATTTTCTCCCACGACTTCAAACAATTTCAATTAGATGGAAACCAAAACAAAGTACTACCAGAAAAAAATAAAAATGCCAGTTCAAATGCAGTAAGCAGTAGCAGCAGACTCGATAGTAACCAAACACTAGGCAAACATGACCTTTTGTTTCTTGTTTTTTATTTTGTGTTTAGTTGAGTCGTGTAGAAGGGTAGGAAAAATTAAAAACAAAACAAGAAGTGGCGGCAGACTGTATGGTGATCCCCTTTTCCCTCTCCAGGTCCATCTTCGCCCCGACACCGTCCTTCCCCCGGACCTCGTGGATCCGGCCAGTGTAGTAGAGTATCCGCTCCGTGAGCGTCGTCTTGCCCGAGTCGATGTGAGCCGAGATCCCGATGTTCCGGAGCCTGTCCATGGACTCCTTCCACCAGGCCTCCTTCGGCTCCCTCGCCCTGGCGGCGCTGCCCGAGGAGAACCGGCGGGGGTGGATGTTGCCGGCGAGGTGGGCGGCAATTGGGGAGTGGGGCGGCGGTGGTTTGGAGGAGGTGGAGCAGAGGCTGTAGAGGAAGCGGGTGGTAGAGAATCTAGAGGATCGTACCATTGTGTGTGTGGGTGTGAGTGTGCTGGAGGGTTTTAGTGGATTTGGCTAAAACCCCAAGATTGGTTTGATACTTTGGGCTGAGTGATTGGTTTGATTTGATGAACCCTAACTGCGGGAGTTCTGGGTTTTGGTTGAAATGTGGGTTTTTGGGTTCAGATGTGATGAAAGGGGGAAATGAAACGGGGCGGGTTATTCTGACATGGGTTCAAGTGCTCAGGTTCATGGGAAACCCCAGAAATAAAGATGAAAATTTGTAGCACGTGAAATGATAAAAATAGTCTATTTTATCAGGTAACAATTGAGGGTTGTATTACTCAAATCAACCATACGAAACGATTCAATTTGATGGAGAGATTATATTATATACATTGGAGCTTGTAAGCCCCATAAAAAGCTAAAAGTAAGTCAAGGACATTTCCTTGACTCATTTACGAGATATATACCACACGGTCCACACCATCGTAGCTTGAGCTCTTCAATCCGAGCTTGGCTGTGCTGGGTTCAGACCCGTTCGACTTATGCTTGAGTGGTGGTGTGTGTTCGTTGTAACTCATTTAACAAGTCACACTCTATCACTTACTCTAGTTAACATTTCTCCCTTTCATATTTCTTGCAAAGACAAAATTACAAGGGTTAATTACAAAATTGTCCCCTGAGATTTACACGTTTTTGCACTTTACTCCCCGTGTTTACAACTTTTGCAATAGTGTTCCCCGAGGTTGACAAAACCATTGCAAACGGCTCCAAAATTGGATGGTCGTTGAAATTCGGACGTTAAGTCCGCATGTGCAAAACACATGCCGTTTTGGCATGGGCAAATCAGTCAATTCCCTTACCAAAGCCCTCTGAAAACCCTAAACCCCATTACCCTCATATCTCTCTTCTCTCTCTTCCTCTCCGCAGCTGTCTAGCAATGTCTTTAACGAGAAGCTCGTGTTCCATGTAAATAACGTCGCGAATCTCCCTTACAGAACCATAGAAATCAACATCTTTAACGTGAAGGAGTCGAACAATGGCCGGAATTTCCTGGGGAGGGTTTTGCTTCTGGTGGTGAATATAGAAAGAAGGTTGGATGACAAGCAGGTGGCTTGAAGATGGCATAATCTTGACACTCATTTCAGCAACCCAAATGAGTCGAGATCGGTAGTGAGATTTGCGTTTCGGATTCATCTTCGATAGTACTGTGACACTGCAGTGTGGCGCCGTGGTGGTCCACGTCTGGTGCGACCGGAATTATGGCTTGCCGATGATAAGTCCCGTGCGGTGGTGGTAGCGACGCGTTGGCTGCGGTGCGACGGTTACGGAGTCTCGGTGAAGGGGCAGCTGTAGTTGCTCGCCGGTGATGGGGCTACCGTGATCTGGAAGAGGCGTTGACCGGCGATGGGGCTGCCGACCAGAGTTTCTCACCAGAGACTGAATGGTGGCCGGCGACAGCGATCGCACAGTGACTTGGCGGTGGCAGCGGCATCTCGGCTACAGCACGGTGGTCACGGGGATGTTGTGTTGTGGTGTACGTGGCCAGCAATAGAGACACCGGAGATGGGAGCGGCGCTGCCCGATTAGGGCTGCTGCATACGGAGAGGAAGAGAGAGAAGAGAGATAGGAGGGTAATGGGGGTTTAGGGTTTTCAGAGGGCTTTGGTAAGGGAATTGACCGATTTGCCCATGCCAAAACGGTATGTGCTGTGCACATGCGGACTTAACGTCCGAATTTCAACGGCCATCCAATTTTGGAGCCGTTTGCAATGGTTTTGTCAACCTTGGGGGACACTATTGCAAAAGTTGTAAACACGGGGAGCAAAGTGCAAAAACGTGTAAACCTCAGGGGACAGTTTTGTAATTAACCCAAATTACAATATGGAGTCATCTTGCATGCATGCTCATAGAATGGTTTGATTAATAGACAACTAACCAAATGGATTCATATACTCGACCTCAACTAAGATAATAATAGCATGCTGTTACAGAATAGATAAATAGTGGATTTGTCGCCATAAAAGTGACGCGTCTAGTGTTCTTTCAGACCTTTCTGGCCTCTAAAATCTCTTATCGGGAGACCCATTTAGGAATTGTATCCAATTTTTTTCCCACCCGAGAAAATGGGCTGAAAATAAGTTGCTCAAACCAATCAGGATAAGAGTCACCAAAGATCTTTTAGTTTCGTGATGATAATGAAACATCAACTATGTGTCCGAAGATGATACAAGACCCTAGATCCTTGTACTGTAGAGACAAGTAGGAGAGGGGAGAACCAACTCCTACGACAACATCAAGAGAAAATGGGAGGACGAGCCATATTACAAACACTGGAAAGCGGCCCGGCCAACCTCCCAACCACCAATCTTTACCCTCATCATGCTGACAATCTTTCACTGTCACCCATTTGCTTTGCAACCCCATTAGTGAACCGCTATCGCCTACTGATCACACGTGCAGACAAATTGTACTCGAAACCTTAGAACTTAAACAAGAAGAGTCTGAAAAAGAACTTGCTTTGTACTTTAATCTTCAAGTAAGGATATACAAAAACTACCAGTACGATGCTAAATTGCTAATCTTATGGGTGGAAGTTTGCAATGAAAATAGTATCTACCAATATGATGCAAACAGATTTTTAGAATCGGCTGGTTCAGTAAAGGTTGCGCAAAAAACCCAAACGGGTATAGAGAAGGGAAGGGCGACCTTTTTTTTAGGGGGGGGGGGGGGGCAAACCAATTCTCTATTAGGATCATGTTTTATGCCGAAAGATTAATATCCACATGCACCATAAAAAATGAACTGAGCCATAACTAAAAAGGTTGTCTCAACCAAGTTTTCTCCACATTATTTATCACAAAATCAACTTTTAACTCACCTAAAGTTTTGGCCCCATCATTTCACGAACTGCGGCTAACCCTTGGCTTGCTAACTTTTGTATACGTGACGAGAACTCCTCAGCCTGACAGAATTCAAAGGAGATCAGTGTTTTAGGGAAACAAAAACGGAAAAAGAATTTGAGGCGAAATCGGGGATAATATTGACGATAACATTTTAGGTAGAACATACCATTTATGAGATGGTTAACGTCGTACAAACAATTTTGGAAGGTAGCACCACTTCCAAACAGAAAGTTGACGCATAATAAAGAAGATACTAGCGCCCGCATCCCATTTGGTCCTATATCGATTGAAATGATGATCAGAGGTTTCAGCTAAAATGCTAACCTTTTCATCGATCCACATCAATGAACTCAATTGATTGTTTAAGATTCGGACCATAACATCAAGTTGAGTCATCCCATCGATTGCCTCAAATTCTCCAGCCTACATGAAACAAAAAAGTTCAATACCATAAACCCAAAAATGCTAATAGATAAGAGAGAGAAGAGGCAGTCACCTGGTTGGCATTAAGAGTCTGAATAATTTGTTTAAGGGTTAATTACACACAGCACCCCTGAGGTTTACCATAAACTACACACACCTATCTTTGAAAATTACAATCTGCTCCCCCAGGTTTGTACCTGCATTTCACGGAGCCCCACAAAATTGACGGGGACCCTAACTCTGTCTAAAGATTCCTTGACACCTTACTTTTTGGATTTTTCATCCCCAAACTGCCCTCCCTTTCTTAAATAAAACCCCTCTTGCCCTTCAGGGTTTTTTTTCTTCTTCTTCTTCATTCTCTTTCTCTTCTACAGACCCATTTCTTTCTCCTTCTTCCTCCCTTTCTTCCTTCACTTCATTCTTTCCCTTCTAACCAAAAAATGTCAAGGATCTATTACAAAGAACTCATCAATTCTCCTTCTCTACAAAATTCGATCAAAACAAATCAGACCCCAATTCTCTCTCTCTCTCTCTCTCTCTCTCTCTCCAACTACCGACGGCAATGACACCTCCTACGCCTCCGCCGCCGCCTCCTCCTTGTCGACCGCCACCTCGTCGCCAACATCCTTCGGCAAGCGGCCTTTCTTGACGGTGCATAACCCATGGGGCTCGCTTTCCGGCGTGATACCCAGCAGCGCATCATACGGATCCTCGAGGGTCGGCCACGGGTCGTTTACGCATTTGCCTTGGGGCTCTTCTTCATCGTCCTCCGATGGTGAGAAAATGGTGGATTTAACGACAGTAACAAAGCTACAACTCCAATCTATTTGAGAACAAAATTAGGTAAACCCCAAGCCAGACAAAAATTCCCGTGCTTATGTGTTCTTGAATCTGCACTTCATGGCTTTAACTCGGATCATGCTGCAAATGGTAGTGACAATGTGCCGAGGGTTTTTTGAGACAAGCTTTGAAAGATCCTATCATTTCTTTCACATCAAAGACGTAGATTGTGGCAGCAAGTGACCATTCTTAGCCAAGCTAAGAGGTTAGCTCCTTAATAGTTTTGGACAGTCTGTGAAGACTCATCCTTTTAATTCCAAAGCACACAAGGAAGCTGGTTACAAATGAGGACAGTTGTCCAAACAGATAAGTAAAGGCAAGTATATAAGAGATGATCGAGAGATTTCTAGTGCTGTTGACAGAGGACGCAGTGTCCTCTGTAATTTTGCCCATCTGTTGAATTTATTTTCGATTCCGAGCCTCTTATGACAAGCCAGCCAGAGAATGAATGGTGTTATAGGAATTGTGTCTTGCTAGTAGGAAGGCCTCTTTGATGGACTCCGGTGGCAGTGCGCAATCCTCGAGGCCCGCATCTTCCAATCGCGGTGGCCGAATCTTTTCCAACAAGCCCACTGTAGCTTCGGCTGTTGCTTCCATACTTGAACCTTGCCTGAAACCTTAACCCTAAAATTTTGAGCTGTGTAAAACGGCAATGAAGATAAAAAAAATATGCTAATTATATTAGAAATATTCTCAGTCCCTCCAAAATCCAAGACGACACTGTGTAGTTAATAAACGAGGGTAAAAATATCTTTTTGCGTCCCATCGTTAACACCGTCAAAGAAATGGAGCAGAGTGTAATTAAAAAAGATAGGGGGGTCCGTGTGTAATTTAGGGCAAACCTCAGGGGTGCCGTGTGTAATTAACCCTTTGTTTAATCTGTGCAGTCTCTATGATTTCGGCTTGTTCATACCTAAAAGTGCACCAAGAAGAAACGATTTGCAAAGTACACCTAATGTCGATAAAACTACTGGGCCCTATCTATGTTCAACTCTAAACAGGTATTCAAAGCTTCATCTCATCGCCGAAATATAAGATATGCCGACTAATTGTTAGTTTAAAACTTAAATTTTGAAACTAAAAGTTTTATGAAAATATGATAAGAGAAATAAAATCAGATTTGAAGTATGCAAATCTTATAACACATATATATTGAAAATAGATAAGTAATTAAAGTGAAAGAACCGCTGGCATGTGAGAGATGCAAATGAAATTTGCTGACTTAAAATTCTTGTTGTCTCCTTTCGTGCAGGTTCTAACGAGGAACAACGATCCAAGATTTAACCCAAAGGCTCGCAGCGGCGCCTCTTCTGATCGAGTGATAGTCCGATCAATTGAGATATCACAGAAAGATTCCTTTAAATAAGAGTCACAACTCCACGTTCTTCGTTTTAAAATCCGACAATTCTGTTTTAAAACTCCATAAAATAAAATAAATAAGATAATAATAATAAATAAATAAATAAAATAACAAAATAAAATATTCAATATAAGTGGCCAACATAATACAATGTAGTGGGTGTATGTGTCTTCAGGACTTGAACCTACACTTAGTGTATCAATTTCCATTTGAGGGAACGCTAATGGAATCTTACACTTTGAATTAAGGCCCTTTGGCCAAACATCAATTGATACACACACTTTATCTAATATAGGACGTGGTTCTGGCGGGTTGGCGTTATTAATGGCCATGCGCCCCAATCTTGATTCTCATGGGAGGTTTTAGAGAAGAGCCCAATCCCACGGTCACGGCCTTATGACGACTCCCACTTAGGTGAGACCTCCAAGTGTATGGGTGACCTCGTACCTTGCGAAATTACCGACTTGGTCTCATTAAGGATAAATACCCATCCTGAATGTCACACATAAGTATTACCATCATCACTGGAATGGGGAGGAGATACTCTCCTATATATAGGGTAATGCTTCTAATGAGTTCACTCTGTGCAGGTTGTTTCTACCCATTGAACCTTATTCACGGGATCTCCGATCACAAAGGTTGGGTTAGCCCCATTCCCCTTGATGATTCATAGACACCCTTTTTGGGTAAAGCCTTGATCAGCCAAGTTCTTTTCGAATTTCACAAAATCGAGTGACACAATATTTTTGTTTAATAGTCCTTTAATGGACTTATATCTCACTTGTATGTGTCTATTCAACTTCTAATTAGTATGAGTTTGATTTGTAAGAGCTATTGCAGCCTTACTATCACAATGCACATGTGTAGCCGGTAAAGGCTTTGTATGTAACAAAAGGCATATCAAGCATAAGATTTCTTAACCATTCTGCCTCTATACAAGTTGTGTCCAACGCTATTAACTCTGCTTCCATAGTACTTCTAGCTATGAGAGTTTGTTTCTTAAAACCCCAAGATATAGCTGCTCTTCCAAGCATAAATATAAATCCGGTGGTCGACTTCACATCTATGTTATCAGTTATCCAATTTGCATCAATGTACCCCTCAATTACATTTGGATAACCTCGATATATCAAACAATAGTCTAGGGTTCCTCGAAGATACATAAGTAACCTATTTAAAGCATTCCAATGTTCTATACTCGGGTTATGGGTATAACGACTAAGTCTTCCAACCGCATAAGCTATATCCGGTCTTGTTCTATTGCTAAAATATAACAAAGACCTTATAATTTGAGAATACTTCATTTGAGACACAGGTTCTCCCGAGTTCTTATTCAAGTTTATGCTAACATCATAAGGAATACTTATAGGCATAACATCATAATGTCCAAACTTCCTCAACATACTCTCTATAGCATTTGATTGAGATAAGGAGATCCAATTACATGTCCTCTCTAGCTTCATTCCTAAAATAATATGAGCTTCTCCTAAATCTTTCATATCAAAATTCTTACACAAGTAGGCTTTCACATTATTAATTGAATCTAAGTTTGTCCCAAAAATCAAAATATTATCCACGTATAGACATAGGATAACATGCTCTCCATTATCCTCTTTATAATAGAGGCATTTATCGAAGTCATTGATTCCAAATCCATACTTCAAAATAACTCTATCAAATTTATCATGCCATTGCTTTGGAGCTTGCTTAAGTCCGTACAAAGACTTTTTCAATCTACACACTTTATTTTCTTGTCCTTTCACCTTAAACCCTTCAGGTTGCTCCATATATATCTCTTCATTCAAGTCACCATTCAAAAAGGCAGTCTTTACATCCATTTGATGTATGACTAGCTTATATATAGATGCTAGAGCTAACAAGGTTCTAATGGTAGTAATTCTAGCAACAAGAGAGTAGGTGGCAAAGTAATCTATTCCTTCCTTTTGAGTAAAGCCCTTGGCTACTAATCTAGCCTTACATTTTTCTATGCTTCCATCGGGCTTTAACTTTCTCTTAAACAACCACTTACAACCTATTGGTTTGCTATTAGGTGGCAAGTCAGATAACACCCATGTGTTATTTTCCATAATAGACTTAAACTCATCATTTATAGCTTCTTTCCAAAATGGTGCATGTAACGACGACATAGCCTCATCATAAGTCTTAGGTTTTCCTTTGACTAAATATGTGAAAAATTCTTCTCCAATATTTTTCTCAATTCTTCCTCTTTTACTTCTCCTAAGCTCCGGTGGAGAGTTGCCCTTGCTACTCTTAGATATACTAATAGTACTATCACTAGTATCGGTTGAGAGTCTAGAATTAAGACTATGATTTCTAATCCGGTCTTTAAATGGAAATAGATCCTCAAAGTATGTAGCATATCTAGCTTCTATAATAGTGTTATTAGAAATTTCAAAAATTTCCGAATTGATGACCAAAAAACGGTTCGCATTACTATTTTGAGCATACCCAATAAAGACAGCATCTACAGCCTTTGGCCCTATTTTCTTCCGTTTGGGTTCTGGAATTGCTACCTTAGCTAAACATCCCCACACTTTTAAGAATTCCAACCTAGGAGATCTCTTTTTCCATAGCTCGTAAGGGGTTTTATCATCTTCCTTAGAAATTGTTACTTTATTCAATATGTAACAAGATGATAAAACCGCTTCCCCCCACAAGTTCTCAGGAGCACTGGAATTCAACAACATAGCATTAACCATATCTAATAAAGTTCTATTTTTCATTTCGGCAACGCCATTTGATTGGGGTGAATAAAGAGGTGTAACTTGTAAAACGATCCCATGATCTTCACAAAACCTTTTAAAAGCATTTTCAGAATACTCTCCACCTCTATCGGATCTAAAGGTCTTAATCCTTTTATCTAGTTGATTTTCAACTTTTGTCTTATAGATTTTAAATTTGCTAAAGACCTCATCCTTTGTTTTAATAAGATAGATGTAACAATACCTAGAGAAGTCGTCTATGAATGTCACAAAGTACTTATTGCCGGCTCTAGTAGGAGATTGATTAGAATCACATACATTGCTGTGTATGAGTTCTAAAAGGTTTGTGTTTCTATGGACCGAACTATAAGGTTTCTTAGTTGCTTCGCTTGTACACAAATCTCACACTTATGCTTAAGGTCTATAAATTTCCTTAGAAGTAGACCTAGATTCATCAACTGTTGAATTTTTCCAAAGCTCACATGTCCTAACCTTTCATGCCAAATATCACTTGATTCAACATTAAAAATCGAAAAATAATTTCCATCAAACTTTTTCATAACACTCAACTTAAATAATCCATCACATACATAACCTTTACCAACAAGTACTTTATTCTTAGTTATTACAACCTTATTGGACGCCTTTACAACCTTGTATCCATGTTGCACTAAGGAGGACGCGCCAACTAAATTCCTTCTAACATCGGGAACATGCCGCACATCACTAAGGCTTAAAGTCTTTCCGGAGGTCAGCTTTAAATCAACCTTTCCAACTCCTAGCACTTGTGCAGCAGTATAATTTGCGAGCGTCACGCTTCCTCCACTTGTGTTCTGGTAAGATTTAAACAAAGTATGATCACAACAAACATGGATGTTAGCTCCTGAATCTAACCACCAATCATCTATTTGATAGGTAAAATTTACTAAGAGAGGATAATGATCAAACCTAAGAGGAGGTTTACCATCCACCACCATATTCACTCAGGCATTTTGATTACTTTGCTTGGACTTGTGCTCCTCTGTCTTTCTATAGAAACAATCCTTGGCCATTGTCCCTTGGGTTGATACGACTAGGATTGTTAGACTCTTTGACATTTTCCATTAGGTTGACCTTGGCTACCATAGAATTAAATTGTTGGTTATCCAACCTATGCTTTTCCTCTATCCTTAAAGCATTCAAGGCTTGGGTCAAGGTTAAAGCTCCTTGTTTATGCCTAAGGGACTTAGCAAAATCTGACCAAAAGGGTGGCAATTTGTCGATGAGGCAAGAAACCTTAAAGTCTTCACTAAACCTATTCCCTTTCATCTCAACATGCCTTAGATAGTCTAGGAATTCATGGACTTGCTCATTTATAGTTTTCACATCTACCATGACAAAGTTATAAGAGGAGAAGGCATTAAAATGTTCTATACCGGCATCATCTATACCATATTTTGCTTTTAAGGCATTCCAAAGATCCTTAGCCTTTGCGGTAGTGCAATATACGTCATACAGACATTCAGAAAGAGCACTAAGGATCCTATTGAGGCAAGGTACTCAATTTGATCAGAAGTATACCAAGAAGAGGTGGAACCGAAGATAGATTCATTAGGCTCCTCAATAGCTGAAATCGACCGTAACACTGTAAGCCAATACCTCATTTGATTTTTCAATCTCTTAAAGTTAAGGCCATTAAACTTCTCCGGTTTAACAGTGTGGCCTTCATCTAATGGTGCCATTAGGGATTACAAGGGACAAATGATGATTCATCTGCAAAATTATAAACTGCAATCTCAATAAATAATTCTACTCATGCACAAACAATTAAAAAACAAGACGGTGAGAGGGCAAAACAGATGCAACTGGAAAGTAAGCTTTGTGATGTGATTGCTAAGGAGCCTTCATTTTCATCATTGACTGCAGATGGTTCAAGCAAACAAAAATCGCTAATTGGTTACGTTTCGCACAAATGGCGATGACATTGCACTATGGTGTGTCTTTTGTGAACTTTGCACTCGCATTGCATCTCTTGTGGATGCCGCTTCGTCATCAAGAAGTAATCTACATTCATCTTTGTATATTTGCTCGACTTCTTCTTCCATACTTTGCAAAGCCTTATCAACCTAACAACAAAACCAAGTGAAAAGAAATAAATCATGGAGAACAAGATAATAACCAATTGTATGCTTTTTCTAACCACTAGCCAAAATATAAAGACTGAGCCATGAAGGAAAACTGGGGAAGAGTGAATGGTTGAAAAAATGAGAACTGGTCACCAATTGGGAAATGGGTGTTCATGTAATCATCTGGGGAAACAAGAAACGAAAATAAGCAATAATAAGCTTCACAATCCTAATTAATTACATGGGACAACTGTAATGAAAAGTATTATGCAGTATGAGTGTTAGCTGCAGTGACAATTGTGGTGGCAATGGTGGGAAATACAACAATTGTGGTACTGGGCGATGGCGGTTCAGAAAATCAAATGATGGTGATGGCGGGAGTTGGTGTTAGGGAATACCTAGTCATAGAAGTGGTGGTGGATGATGCTGGTTAGGGTCGAAATTGTGGTGGATGATGGTGGCTAGGGTAGAAATGAGGTGAATGATGATTTTAGCAGTGCTGGTTATGAACAAAACAAAAATATTGGTCAGTGGTGGAACCAGGAAATTTGCCAAGTGGGTCGAAAGATCAAGGTGTGTGTAAAGGGTCCCCAAAGCCAATGTTCATATTCGTAAGGGCACTTTAAAACAAGAGGACATGCACATTAAACAATTGAGAAAGAGAAAACGATTAAGTGATGCAACAAATATAGTCAATAGTGAAACAAAAAACTCAAACAACACTTATATTTTGCACCAAAAACACTCTAAACAAAATGGTAAAAGACCTCAAGTTACAGAGAAAGAGTTGAGAACTTTTATAGAAAATAAAAAACAATTTGACTAGGATAAGTGGAGGGAGGGAGGGGCCCCGTGAGGGGAGGGGGGGTGGCGAAAGGAAAAACATGAGAAAAGAGATACTTCAGTCTGAGAGAAAGAAGTCTACAAAAGATCAAGAAATGAATGTGGGAATGTCTCAAGTGAACTGCATCATACTTTACACTACGATTATACAGATTATCACAAACATTGGCTTTCAGGTGGCGACGACTGTCATGAAGATGGTGATGCTCGCTATTGTGATGGTTGTGGTAGCGACAGCAACATAGGGGTGATATATGTGGAGATGGTGATGGTTGTGTAATTGTTGGTGGTGGTAAGCATGGTCGTGTATGTATATGGTGGTAACTTGTAAAAATTGATTATAACAAGTGCTATGAAGGAATTCACAAAAAACACCACTTGAGAGGTTATTCGAACTGCAAATCTAAGTCCCAAACTCTCCATGAATTTGAATGTCAACTCCCACATCCTATTTCCAAGCACACTCTAGAACGCTTGGGGAAAGCACATCCTATCTTTGTTTTATTCTTCTCCAGATAGATTTGATTAATTGAAGCAGCTTCAAGGTTAGAAGTTCCGCTCACGAAGGTAGTAAATAAAGAACTCGGGGGAAAAAAAAGACGAAGCAGAAAGAGACAATTTTCCCTGTAGTTTAAATGAATGGCTATTTTTAATCAGGAGATAGTGAGACAATCGGGAGACGGTATATCATATCAGTCACTTCATTTAATCAGCGATATACCATAAATTAATTTATTATGTGATTTATGAGATTGTCGTTTTAATAATTGTCACAATGGAATGACCTTTATGAAATTACATAGAACAAACAACAAAATATTTTTGGTCACCACAAGATAGTACATAATGCATACCGAACCTGATTGAGTGTACCAAACCGAGGACAATATGGATCCATCCATACGAAGCATAATTCATGATCCACCCATTTTGGTGTAACACATTTTTTCGTGTTACGCAATTACTATTTAAAATTGTGACAAGTGGCACTATAATAAAATTCTTGAAAAAAGAAAATGATAAAAATAAAAACACTAAATATCAAATAACTACATTAAGGATATGTTTGGTTTTCACATTTTAAAACATCTATATACAGTGCTTGATGATATAACAAGTTTCAATTTAATAACTTCATTTTTGCACATGAGGTCATTTAAAATTCATTAAAAAAATATAGTCAAATAAGTTTTAAACGTCAAGCTTGTTATAAAATTTTCATATTACTAACTTCATTTTTGCATACACATCGCATGTGCTACGATAACTCGTATATATGATGTTAATGGCCTATGAAAGATGAGCATAAGAGGGTGGTTGAGTTTCTTAGTATGATAACAATAATGGAGAGGAAGAACACATAGATAAAGCATTGAAAAGCACAATGGTCTGAAGGGTAAGAGATATATGAGAGACATTGGGAAGAGGGTAGGGAAAAAATGTGTTAAATTATACTAGAATACAACTTTAAATATGTTGTTGATCTATCATAACTCAAGTGTACCCATCATTGTTTTCTTCTTTGTCTTGGTAAAAGTTACGATATTTATGTATATAGAATTTGAAAGTATTTGAGGTTCTCTTATCTAAGCATTTCTTGTTAGAATTATTTCATTCATCTTGACCCTATAATCAAGATCATTAGAATCTTACAATAGCATAAACATAAGAACAACAGGGTTACGAATTCACCGGAATATAAGGATGCCATATATTACCAAGAGTTTTATTCTGATGATGAAAGAAAGCCAAGATGTGGAAGCGAACGTTTCCCCTTTGGTATTGATCTTTACTATTCTTCTCTATTCTTGACGATGGAATATAGTGGTGTATCTTTATTTTTAGTCTAGGAGGCAAAAGAGTGGCCAAAGACTATGATACCCTAGCCTCCAAGAAAAGAGATATTTTTATAAAGAGAATAGTGGGATCAACCCTAAAGCCTTCCAAATCTCAATCGTCCATCAAAGTTAAGAGATTAGGGTCTATAAGCCTTTTATACACAATAAATCATTAGTGTATTGTGTTAACCCTACGGTTATTTAACCTAGGATTATATTTGATTTTGATGATAACTAACATTGATGATTATGCTGTCTAACATGCATTAAGTTGATGAAGCAATAGGAACAATCTCATACTCATGCAAACAGATTATTAGACGAGCAACACGGTCAAAGACTCTTAACGGAACGCATCAAAGAGGGAATTCGTCGATTGAAGTTTTCATGCTTTTATTTCCGTCTTTGTCAACTAGACATAGAGAGATGATCGTTACGATGAATGTATACCTAGAACTTGCCCATAGGTTTCCCTTGCATGCATAAAAGTTTTTCATGCTTTAAAAACAAGGAAACTGCATTTTCAGGAATGCAGTCGACTGTAAGTTGGGCAGTAGGGTATTACAGTCGACTACATTAGAATGCAGTCGACTGCAATACTTCCAGTAGCCTATTACAGTCGACTGCAATGGATTACAGTCGACTGTAAGTTTGAAATTTGAATTTCCAACGGCTACTTTTGGGTTACAGTTGACTGCAATGGTGCATTGCAGTCGATTGCATTTACCGTTTGGCGCATTTAATGCCCCACCTAACCCCAAACGGTCATATTTATTCCCACCTCTATAAATACTCTTCTTGGGCATAGTTTTCATTCATCAATTGCATTCAAAGCTCTCTTATCTTTCATATTCTCAAAGATCAAAGCAATTGTTCAAATCTCTCTTGTTTTCATTGATTTCTCATCCTTTTTAAGAGAACATTTATTGTGAGCTTACATTAGAGAGAGATACACTTTCATAAGTCATCATATACTCATCTCTCTTGTTCTAGTACTTCAACTTGTACTCATCTACTTATTGAGAGTGAAATCTTGTACACATTTCTTCATTGAAAGGTTCTTGTATCAAAGCTTGGGGTTGTCAAGCTTTGGAGCTTTGGGTTTGTCAAAGCTTGTTCTTGATGTGGGCATAGCATCAAGGGATTGTAAGAGGTTCGATCTTGACCCGTAAGGAAGATCATACTAGTGGATTCTAGGGCCTTTCAAGGGACTTCCTTGAAGGGGTGGACGTAGGCTTGTGGGTATATCAAGCCGAACCATTTAATTCTCTTTGTCAAGTATCTCTAAACCCTTCTCTCTTTACTTTATCATTTTACATTTGTGTTGAGATTAGTTGTTTGTTTACTTGAGTTATTGAGATTGAGGTTTGTTGGTTGTTTATTTTTAAAGTAGTCTTAAAACCCTATTCACCCCCCCTCTAGGGTTATTTTATTGGTTTCAAGTGATATCAGAGCCTCGGCTCTTGTTATATTGGGTAACGCCAAGAGAGTTAATCAATCATGGCTTATGTTGGGGGTATGGAGGGTAGTTCTACCACTAGGCCTCCATTGTTTAATGGGACCAACTATAGTGTGTGGAAAGTTAAGATGAAAATCTACTTAGAATCTCAAGACTATGAGATGTGGGATATTGTTGAGAATGGCCCATTCATTCCGATAAAGGTGGTTGACAAGGTTGAAGAGCCTAAATCAAAATCGGAATATAGTGATCATGACAAGAAGATGATTTGTATGAATGCTAGAGCGAAAAATTGTCTTGTGTGTGCTTTAGACACTAATGAACTCAATAGAGTCATTATGTGTAATTCCGCTAAGAGTATTTGGGATACTCTTCAAGTCACTCATGAATGGACTTTTCTTCTTAGAGACTCCAAAATGAATTTATTATTTAGAGATTATGAGTTATTCCATATGCTTCCAAATGAATCCATTACGGATATGAATACTCGTTTTACTAACATTGTGAATCCTTTGAAGCAATTGGGCAAGGAATTCACTAATGGTGATCTTGTAAGAAAGGTGATTAGATCATTACCAAGAGCTTGGGATGCAAAGATCACCGCCATCCAAGAATCAAAGAATCTCAACATCTTTCCTCTTGATGAATTGATGTGCTCACTCATGACGTACGAAATGCAACTCAAGACCTTTGATCAAGAGGACGTCAAGAAGAAGCCTACATCAATTGCTCTTAAAGCTTCATCTTCAAACCTTGAGTCAAGTGATGATGATGAAGAATTTGATGAAGAGGATATGGCATTGGTTGCAAAGAACTTCAAGAAGTTCTTAAGATTTAGAAGAAATGATGGGAGAAGGCAACAAAATGCTAGCAACGAAGAGAGGCTTTGCTACAAATGCCACAAGCCAGGACACATGAAGATGGATTGTCCTATCTACAAAAATGAGAAGAAGGAAAGAAGAGTTGTATGGGAAAAAGCTAAAAGAAGACAATTCTCTAAGAAAGAGAACAAGGAAAAAGAAAGAGCAATGAATGCCGAACATACTCCAACATGGAGTGATTTTGATTCAAGTGATGAAGAGAATGATCAAGCAAATGTGTGCTTCATGACAAATGATGAGGTAAGCCCTTCTTCCGGTAGTGATAGAGATAATGAAAGTTTTGAAGATGCTTATGATAGCTTATATGAGGAATCCAAGAAAATTTTCAAGAAAAATATTATTTTGTCTAAGAAATTCCTTGAAGCTAATAAGCAAATTGAGAAGTTGATAATGGAAAATGATAAGTTGCATGCCAAGAATGAATGCATGTCTAGCCATTTATATGTAGAGCATGTGAATAACAATTTGATTGAATTACTTGTTAACACTCCTAGCTCAAAACAAATCTCTTCCAAAACTTTGGCTTTAGAAAAAAAAATGAAGATTTACAAGTTGAGATTTGTGATTTCAGAAAATGTCTTGAAAAATTTGTTGATGGTCAAAAAAATTTGGATGTCATGCTTGGACGCCAACGAATTGGCCTAAACAAAGGTGGTCTTGGATTAGATCCCATGGCCATGCCTCCTAAAGTTTTGCAACAACAAGCTAAGTTGAATATTCATACAAAACGACCAAAGAACTATTGCACACCTTTTACACATTGCGGTTGGTGCAACAAGAAAGGGCATACGACTAATCATTGTCCTTGTAAAATTATTTTTGTTAGAGGTAGAAAGAAAATGTGGATTGTGAAAGGTCAAGAATACAAATGCAAGACTAACATCCAAGGACCCAAGAAAATTTGGGTACCAAAAGTCACTACTTGATTTGTGTTTATAGGTATGTCTCAAAGCAAAATCTAGTAGCAAGAAGTGGATTCTTGATAGTGGATGCTCAAGACATATGACCGGCAACATATCTCTTTTCACATCGATTGATCTTAAGGAATGAGGAAATGTGACCTTTGGTGACAATTCTCAAGGAAGAATCAAAGGTAAAGGAACTATTGGTAAGGAACCACATTCAATTGATAATGTGTTATATGTTGAAGGATTGAAGCATAACTTGCTTAGTATTAGTCAATTTAGTGATAAAGGTTTTAAAGTTATCTTTGAGGCTTCTCAATGCACTATACTATCCTTGAAGAACAATGAAACTATTTTGGTTGGTAATAGAGATAATAATGTTTACTCCATTCAATTAAATGATTTAGCTAACCAAGATCTCAAGTGTCTTAGTGCTATTAGTGAAACATCTTGGCTTTGGCATCGAAGACTTGGTCACATGCACATGGAGAACTTGAAAGATATTTCAAGCAAAGAACTTGTGAGGGGTCTCCCGAAGATCAAGTTTGAGAAAGATAAAGTATGTGATGCTTGTCAAATGGGTAAGCAAAAGAAGGTATCTCACAAACCGAAGAAAATGGTATCTACTTCTAGACCCTTGCAATTACTTCATATGGATTTGTTTGGACCAATCCCAACTACTAGTCTTGGTGGTAAATCATATTGTTTTGTTATTGTTGATGACTATTCTCGCTATACTTGGACTTTCTTTTTGACTACTAAAGATGAATCTCTAAATGTGTTCACTTCATTTGCAAAACGTGTTCAAAATCAAAAAGGTTATTTGATTACAAACATTCGAAGTGATCATGGTAGAGAATTTGAAAATTCAAAAATAGGAGCCTTGTGTGATGACTTTGGGATATCACATAACTTTTCGGCTCCTAGAACTCCTCAACAAAATGGTGTTGCCGAAAGAAAGAATAGGTCTTTGCAAGAAGCGGCAAAAACAATGCTTAACGAATATGGTTTACCTATATACTTTTGGGCGGAGGCGGTCAATTGTGTTTGTTTTGTTCTTAATAGAGTTATCTTGCGAAAGTTTTTGTTAAAAACCCCTTATGAGCTTTTTAATGATAAGAAACCTAAGGTGAGCTTTTTTAGAGTCTTTGGTTGCCAATGTTTTGTTTTAAATAGCAAGGATCACCTTAGCAAATTTGATTCCAAAACCTTTGAGGGTATTTTTCTTGGTTACTCTAATAATAGTATGGCATATAGAGTTTATAATAAAAGTACTTTGGTTGTTGAAGAATCCATTAATGTTACTTTTGATGAGACTAATCCTTTTCTTCGGAGGACTAACATTGTTAATGTAGATGACATGGACAATGACTTGAGAACTTTGGACATAAGTGAAACACTACAAGACAACCCCAAAGAAATTGATAGAGGGGAGCAACAATCAAGTTCTCAAGGGGGAAACGAGGAAGCAATCAATGATGCTTCAAACTTGGACAACTCTCAAGAATTACCAAAAGATTGGACTTACAAAAAGGATCATCCAAGTGATCAAATCTTAGGTAATCCTTTAAGTGGGGTAAGAACTCGACGCTCCCTCCAACAACATGTCAATATGGCGTTTCTTTCCCAAATTGAACCGAAAAAATTCTCTGAAGCTCTACATCATGAATCTTGGATGCTTGCTATGCAAGAAGAGCTAGTTCAATTTGAAAGAAATCAAGTTTGGACCCTTGTGCCTAAACCTCAAAACTTTAGGATTATAGGCACAAAATGGATTTTTAGAAACAAACTTGATGAATCCGGAGTCGTGGTTAGAAACAAGGATAGATTAGTGGCCCAAGGTTATAACCAAGAGGAAGGAATTGATTTTGATGAAACTTATGTACCGGTAGCTAGACTTGACTCTATTAGAATGCTATTAGCTTTTGCTTGCTATAGAGATTTTAAACTCTTTCAAATGGATGTCAAGAGTGCCTTTCTAAATGGTTTTATTTTGGAGGAGGTCTATGTGGCTCAACCTCTCGGCTTTGAACATGAAAAATTTCCAAACCATGTTTTCCGTCTTAGCAAAGCTCTTTATGGTTTAAAACAAGCTCCTAGATCTTGGTATGAAAGGCTAAGTAATTTTTTTTTAGAAAATGGTTTTTCAAGAGAAAAACTTGACACCACTCTTTTTATAAAATCTAAGGGCAATGACTTATTGTTAGTGCAAATTTATGTTGATGATATTATATTTGGTGCTACTAATGGATCCTTGTGCGAAGAGTTTGCTTCTTGTATGAGTAAGGAGTTTGAAATGAGCATGATGGGAGAACTCACCTTCTTCCTTGGATTGCAAATCAAACAAAGCAAGGATGGAATCTTTATCAACCAAGCCAAATATACCAAAGAGCTACTCAAGAGATTTGACATGGAAGCATCAAATGCTTTTGACACTCCAATGAGCTCTTCATTAAAGCTTGATAAAGATGAAAAGGGTAAGGATGTTGATATTAAGCGCTATCGAGGTATGATCGGATCACTCCTTTACCTTACCGCAAGTAGACCCGATATAATGTTTAGTGTTTGTTTATGTGCTAGATTTCAAGCTTGTCCTAAGGAATCTCATTTGATTGCCGTCAAGAGAATCCTTAGATATCTTAAGGGCATTCACGATTTAGGGTTATGGTTTCCTAGAAACACTTCATTTTTTTACCTAATTGGTTACTCCGACGTCGACTATGCCGGTTGTAAAACCGAGCAGAAAAGTACAAGTGGAGGTTGCCAATTCCTAGGTCACTCTCTTGTTTCTTGGAGTTCCAAAAAGCAAAACTTGGTTGCACTCTCTACCACCGAAGCCGAATATATGGTGGTTGGTGCTTGTTGTGCACAAATTCTTTGGATGAAACAAACCCTTTTGGATTTTAGACTCAAGTATGATCACATACCTATCTTATGTGATAACACTAGTGTCATTGACTTGACAAAAAATCCCATCCAACATTCTCGCACAAAGCACATAGAAATCAAACACCATTTTATCCGTGATCATGTGCAAAAAGGTGATATTGTTCTAGATTTCGTGGACACAAATCACCAATTAGCGGATATCTTCACTAAACCTTTAGATTCGAAGAGGTTTACCGCTCTTAGAAGAGAACTTGGCATGTCTTCACCTATGTGACTAAATGTTATATCTCTTGTGCTAATCATGCAAGTTGCATTTCTCATGCTTGAACATTATTTAATATGTTCAAAGCATGCTTTGGTTGATGTTTCTCTTTTCAAAATTATTGATTTTGTTGATATTCATTCAATCTCATTAGATTTGCACACACTCACATTTCTAAAATCCTTTACATTTCCTATTTGTGTTATCTTTGTAAAATGTGTTTGGTACACCTTTTAATGGTTATTCAAGTACTTATGCCTTCTTGATTTTGAATGCCCTTGTTGGCAATATTGATTATCCATGGATGGATAAATAAGTTGATCACTTTCACACACACCCTTGACATTTTTCAATGATGTCAAAAGGTGGAGAAAATATTGTTGATTCATATTTGTGTGGACTTGATATGAGCATATATTGCTTAAGTTAGGGGGAGCCCTATATTGCTTAAGATAGGGGGAGCGTTTTGTCATGATTTCTTCTCATGACCCCTTATGGTTTTTAAATTGAGATTGTTATGCTTCATTTCGCATATTATCTTATATATCTCATATTATTTGAATCAATGTTTGCCATCATAAAAAAAGGGGAGATTGTTAACCCTACGGTTATTTAACCTAGGATTATATTTGATTTTGATGATAACTAACATTGATGATTATGCTGTCTAACATGCATTGAGTTGATGAAGCAATAGGAACAATCTCATACTCATGCAAACGGATTATTAGACGAGCAACACGGTCAAAGACTCTCAACGGAACGCATCAAAGAGGGAATTCGTCGATTGAAGTTTTCATGCTTTTATTTCCGTCTTTGTAAACTAGACAAAGAGAGATGATCGTTACGATGACTGTATACCTAAAACTTGCCCGTAGGTTTCCCTTGCATGCATAAAATTTTTTCATGCTTTAAAAACAAGGAAACTGCATTTTCAGGAATGCAGTCGACTGCAAGTTGGGCAGTAGGGTATTACAGTCGACTGCATTGGAATGCATTCGACTGCAATACTTCCAGTAGCCTATTACAGTCAACTGTAATGGATTACAGTCGACTGCAAGTTTTGAAATTTGAATTTCCAACGGCTACTTTTGGGTTGCAGTCGACTGCAATGGTGCATTGCAGTCGACTGCATTTACCGTTTGGCGTATTTAATGCCCCACCTAACCCCAAACGGTCATATTTATTCCCACCTCTATAAATACTCTTCTTGGGCATAGTTTTCATTCATCAATTGCATTCAAAGCTCTCTTATCTTTCATATTCTCAAAGATCAAAGCAATTGTTCAAATCTCTCTTGTTTTCATTGATTTCTCATCCTTTTCAAGAGAACATTTATTGTGAGCTTACATTAGAGAGAGATACACTTTCATAAGTCATCATATACTCATCTCTCTTGTTCTAGTACTTCAACTTGTACTCATCTACTTATTGAGAGTGAAATCTTGTACACATTTCTTCATTGAAAGGTTCTTGTATCAAAGCTTGGGGTTGTCAAGCTTTGGAGCTTTGGGTTTGTCAAAGCTTGTTCTTGATGTGGGCATAGCATCAAGGGATTGTAAGAGGTTCGATCTTGACCCGTAAGGAAGATCATACTAGTGGATTCTAGGGCCTTTCAAGGGACTTCCTTGAAGGGGTGGACGTAGGCTTGTGGGTATATCAAGCCGAACCATTTAATTCTCCTTGTCAAGTATCTCTAAACCCTTATCTCTTTACTTTATCGTTTTACATTTGTGTTGAGATTGGTTGTTTGTTTACTTGAGTTATTGAGATTGAGGTTTGTTGGTTGTTTATTTTTAAAGTAGTCTTAAAACCCTATTCACCCCCCCCCCCCCCTCTAGGGTTATTTTATTGGTTTCATATTGGATGCTAAATTAAATAGGCCCATAATGTTATTTAGCCAATTTAATTAATTAATGTTCAAGTCAAATAAATAATCAACATTAGTATGACCCGTTACGCCACTTAATTGGATTGAACCGATCAATTCCAACATTCTCCCACTTGGCCAAGGGTTATACTAAGGTTAATGTCATAAGTTTTGACATAACGAAATTGAACAAAATATCCCGTAAGTTAAGCCAAATTTAACAAAAATACTGAAATGAATCGAAGATGGTATTCATGCCTCTCAATGCCACAATATCATTCTCTGATTACAATCTCAGAACTTTTGCCAAATATGATAGTCAAATAGTCTAATAGACATGAACTGCATCGTTTCATAATAAATAAAAAATATGAACAAGTTCATGTGATCCCTACATGAGTGTTTGTTTCAGAATACTTCAAATGTGCACTTTTCATGAGTAGTAACAAACCATAATCATAATATCCAGAATCCAAAACAAAAGGTGATCACATAAATAAATGTCTCAAATTAAAAACCCATTATCTAAAGGTAAGACTATCAACCAAACCCATGCTAGTAACATGTTCTCGAAAGAGAGTGGGTGGTAAACCTTTCATCACGTGATCCGTCAACATAGCGATCATACTGATATGCTGAATAGACACAATTTGATTCTGAATTCTTTCCTTCACAACAAGATACTTAATCTCGATATACTTCGTTCCACCACTTGATTTGTTGTTCTTGGAAAAGAAAACAACGACCTGATTGTCACAGAATATCTTCAGTGGTCTCGAAATGGTGTCAACCACTTTAAGTCCCGTAATGAAGTTCCTCAACCATACACCATGACACGAAGCCTCAAAACATGCCACAAATTTTGCCTCCAGGGTGTGAGAAGCAACTAATGACTGCTTAGCACTTTTCCATGAAATAGGTCCTTCTGCGAGCATGAAAACATAACCTGGTGTGGATTTCAGGGTATCTACACACCCTGCATAATCAAAATTGAAATAACCAATAACCTCAAGGTTATCTGACTTCCTATAGGTAAGCATGAAATCATTGGTACCCTGTAAGTAGCGCATGACTTTCTTGGCTGCTTTCCAATGACCCATTCCTAGTTTTATTTGGTAACGTCCAAGCATGCCAACAACATACGCTATATCTGGGCGAGTATAGACTTGAGCATACATAAGACTCCCTACTGCTGATGCATAGGGAATGCTCAATTTCGTCTTGCTCCAGTTGGTTCCTAGGACATTGTAGCAAACTAAATTTGTCACCCTTAATAACAGGGGCAACAGTGGGAGCATAGTTATGTATATTGAACCTTTTCAGGACTTATCAATATAGGATCTTTGGGACAATCCCAATATTTCACAAGACCTATCTCGGTGAATCTCAATACCTATAACATAAGAGGCCTCTCCAAGATCTTTCATATCAAAACTCTTAGACATAAAGTTTTTGGTCTCATGTAACATATGCGTATCACTACTAGCAAGTAAGATATCATCTACATACAACACTAGAATGATAAACTTACTCCCACTGATCTTTAGGTATATACATTGGTCTACTGCATTTTTTTTAAAGCCAAATTTACTAATCACATCATGGAACTTAAGATACCATTGTTTAGAGGCTTTCTTTTTAATCCGTATATGGATATCTTCAACAGACATTTCATATGTTCCTTGCCTTCAACCATAAACCCTTCTGGTTGCGTCATATAGACATTTTCATGCAAGTCACCATTAAGAAATACAGTCTTTACATCCATTTGATGTAGCTCTAAATCATAATGAGCCATTAAAGGCATGGCTATTCGAAATAATCTTTTTTTGACACAGGAGAAAATGTTTCATTATAATCTATCCCGTCCCTTTGAGTGAAACATTTAGCAACGAGTCTAGCCTTGTATCTTTCGACGTTACCTTTAGGATCTAGCTTAGTTTTGTAGACCCATTTACAGCTTATAGCTTTGGCCCCTTTAGACAAGTCAACAAGGTCCCAAACTTCATTTATTTTCATTGACTCTAACTCATCTTTCATGGCCTCAAGCCATTGAGTTAAGTGATCGCTCATAATAGCTTCTTTAAAGGATGCAGGATCATTTCCTATGCCTCGATTATAGTCGGCCTCATTTAGGTACACAATATAGTCATCAGAGATGGTTGTCCGTCTCTCTCTTTCTGACCTTCGAAGAGATTGTCATTAGCAAAAATTAGAGCAGGATCCATAATAGGGGACACATCATTGGGTACTACCTTGGGTGTATCGTTACCCTCTATACGAGGTAATGGCGTACCAACCTTTTGGATAACAGAAATAGAAACACGATCCTGAATTTCCTCAAGGTTTATTTATCTTGTTATACTACTCCCACTATACTCAACATCTTTAAAAAATACTGCATGCCTAGTTTCAACAATTCTAGTAATATGCGATGGACAGTAAAATCTGAAACCCTTAGACCTTTCAGAGTGACCTATAATAGAACAACTTATGGTCTTGGGATCGAGTTTCTTATTATGTGGATTGTAGACTTTTGCTTCAGCTAAACAGCCCCACACATGAAAATATTCTAAACTTGGTTTCCTCTATGTCCACAAATTCAAAAGGTGTTTTAGGCATAGACTTATTGAGAACCCTGTTAAGAATATGCACAGCTATTTTAAGTGCTTTAACCCAGAAAAACTCTGGTAGAGTGCTTTGGCATATCATACTTCGTATCATATCCATAAAGGTACGATTTTGCCGTTCAGCTACATCATTCTGCTGGGATGTACCTAGCATTGTATACTGAGCAACAATGCCACATTCTTCCACATACAAGGAAAAAGGACTAAGGTTACGACCTGTTTCAGAGAATTTTTCATAATATTCTCCTCTTTTATCAGATCTTACAACTTTAATCTTTAGGTAGAGTTGATTTTCAACTTCGGCTTTGTAAGTCTTAAACATGGCAAGTGAGTCGGATTTTTCATGAATGAGGTAAACATATCCATAACAAGAATAGTCATCTATAAAGGTGATAAAATATCTATGACCACTTATACCCGGTGTAGGGAAAGGTCCACAAATTGCAGTGTGGATAATCTTCAAAAGTCTCGTACTTCGAGTGACACCACTTTTATTGCCTTTTATAAAATTTCCTTTAATATATTCAATACATGCGTCAAAATTTGAGAAATCTAAAGAATGAAGAATTACATCCTTTATGAGGCGTTCCATTCTACCTCGTGATATGTGACCTTGACATTCATGCCACAATTTAGCGAAAATTTCATTCTCTCTTTTTTCTCTTACCACAAGTTTTAGCAACTACATCATTCACGTTCATTGTTTTCAAGGATTCAGATAAAAAAACATTCAAAAGTAATTTATAAAGGTTTCCCTCCAATAAACCAGAACCAATAACTCTAGAGTAAAGGAAAAGAGAGAAGCCTTTATTCTCAAACTTAAACGAATATCTATAAACGTCAAGTCTAGAAACAAAAATGAGGTTCTAGGTCATGCTGGGAACATAAACAGTATCAACTAAATCCAAATTGAACCCACTCTCCAAAACTAAACGGAGAGTTCCTACAGCTTTAACTTGAGCTTTCTCTCTATTTCTTACTAGCACATTACGGCCCCCTTTGTTTAACCTTTTCACATAAAGGAATCCCTGCAATGAATTAGTTATGTGCACAGTTGCACCTGTGTTAACCCACCATGTATTTAAAGGAGCATCAATTGTATAAGATTCATAACAAACACAAATAGATAAATTACCTTTCTTTTCCAACCATTCTCTGAATTTATGACATTCTTTCCTCATATGTCCTTTATCCTTAAAAAAGTGACACCTGGGACCAGAAGAACCCTTGGTACCAGAAGAGCTTGCCTTGTCAGTCTTGGTTACAGAAGCACTCTTATTCCCTTGCACGCTACCTTTGCCAAATTTCTTTCCTTTTCCTTTTCCTTTAGATGGACCAGTTATGGCAACGTGAGCACTATCAGGTTGTTCAGACTTTAGCCTCTCTTCTTCTTGGACACACATGAAAATCAACTCACTCATTTTTCACTCCTCTTTCTACGTGTTATAGTTGATCCTAAAAGGACCAAACTGCACAAGAAGGGAAGTCTTAATAAAGTGCACGAGAAAACCTTTAGAGATTTTCATGTCCAAACCTTTTAGTTGAGAAGCCATATCATTCATCCGTAAAATATGCTCACGAACACAGTTGGATCCACTGTACTTGAGCGTAACCATTTTAGTGATGGGAGTAGTAGCATGTGCCTTGGAAGAATCCTGAAACTGCTCTTCAATATGAACAAGGTACAACTTAGCTTTATCTGAGTCAGGAATGGCTCCGCAAATAGCAGTCGTGATGGAGCCTTTCATAATCATTAGGGATATGCGGTTGGAACGCTCCTACTTTTCATAAGTTGCCTTTTGATCAGTAGAGCTTCAGCCGTAAGGGCAGCAGGCGCGTCGACCTGTAAAGCATAATCCAAATTGATAACTCCAATAATTATACTAATCTGCTCTTTCCATTTTCTAGAGTGGTGCGGCTTAGTGATTCAATAGAGGAAAGATAGCCAATAATTGTAGCAGGACTATACGCTAAATAATAACAATAATCATGCACGTTAGTACTGAATATCCACATGATGAAAGTAGTTAGTTCATCATTTAACATAATAAAATAAATTGAGGGGTAAACAATTTATTTGTATGGAAAAGATAAATACACAAACCTTTTTACCAAGGAAAATATAACATATCACTTATAACCTTCCGTTGGGCCAGTTATTAACATACAAGTGTTTTTCCACCCTTAGCAATTTGAAAATCATTAGAAGCAACATGAGGACGAATTATATCACTGTTGGGCAGAAAATAATTTGACTCATGCAATTTATTATTTCCTTTCTTTCCGCTTAAAAAATTAAAATATAATCTTCCGTTGGGCCGATTAATAGTTTTAATTAATAAGCGTAACGTGATATGGTTTTATCATTATCTCAACTTATAAAAGACAATATATTTCTGTTGGACCGCTTACTGCCAAAACAAGTAAGTACCACTAATTATTTGAAGTTCCTTGTCATAATCAAGACGTGTCAAACGAAGTATAAGGTTTTAGCACGATCTCATAATTTTAGAATAATTCTTGAAATTATAATAATATTGACACGTTTTATTAATCAGTATCTCTAAATAAACTAATATTAAAACATAAGTGGCGCTACAAATTTTATTTTGTAAAGCCCAATTGAAATACACAAGTCCTTCTAACTAGCCCAATTTTGCAGTAGACAGCAGGCCCTTTAACAGGTCTTTTTAGGCCCAACAGCTTCGGCCCACTTAACAAGCCACTAGCCACAAGGGCCAATGGCTTCAGGCCACAAAAAGGCCCAAAACAAGTCTAAATATGATTTCTGCTGGGTCAATTTAACGATCCATATAACCTTTTTACTGGGCCAATCTATTATGCCATCAAC